>OVAX01001047.1:0-55580 GCA_900406405.1 Lepidium africanum
GACGAAGATGATATAGGTAGGGGAAACAAGCTATATGTTGGTGAAGAAGGAAGATCCAACACAATATACATAAATCAGTGTTTTGCTAGCAAGGAAGAGCTAAAATTAGAGCTGCTATTGATGAGCATAATGTGTAAGTTCACATTCAAAGTATACAAGTCGACAAAAACTCTGTTAGTGGCTAAATGTTGTGTGAATGGATGTGGATGGAAGGTTAGAGCTAGTGGCACGGACTATGGCATAGACACACCTATATCCTTTTGGGTGACAAAATATGTGAAAGTTCATACATGTTCAGTGCAAGAGAGATGTGCTAACTTCAAACACTCCTCTCCAAGACATATTGCTAGTTTATTTATAGATCATTTTGGAGTCATTGATGGAATTACACCGAAGCATATCAGGGAGTCAATGAGAACAATGTTTGGTCTGAACATGGAGTACACTACTTCATATAGAACATTGATGTATGCTCAAGAACTGGTTCGTGGAACACCAGAAGATGGATATGGTAATCTACCTGCTTATTTGCAGCTAATTGAAGAAGCCAATCTAGGAACTATTACCGGTCTTTAAATTGATGAGCATAATAGATTCAAATATCTATTTCTGTCTTTTGGTGCCTCGATAGTTGGTTTTCAGTATCTCAAGAGAGTTGTAGTTGTGGATGGGTGTCATCTAACTGGAAAGTACTGTGGTGTTCTACTTGTAGCAACCGCACAAGATGGTAATTTCCAGATATTTCCTTTAGCATTTGGGATTGTGGATTGTGAGAATGATGCTTCATGGGAATGGTTTTTTACCAAATTGAGCTGCTATTTTTTTGATGAATATCCTATGGTGATCGTTTCCGACAGACACACATCAATAAGAAATGCATGTACCAGGGTTTTGCCTTGGGCAACAAGAGGGATATGTTATTATCATCTTCAGACTAACGTAGTGACCAAATTTAAGGGGAAACATCTCATGTACTTGGTGAAAGGTGCGGCATATGCATATACAGTTCAAGACTTCAACCGATATATGGAGGAGTTACAACATATAAATCATGGGCTTGCAACATATTTAGAAGAGGCAGACCCAAAGTTGTGGTCATGCGTTCACTTCCCAAGTAATAAGTACAACATTCAGACGAGCAATATCGCAGAATCTCTAAATGCCGCATTTAAGCTAGCAAGAGGATTTCCTATAACATTCCTTCTGGAGTTTATACGAGAGAAACTAGGAATGTGGTTTTATAAAAGGCGAGAATATGCATTGAGTCTCACAACCTGCCATAGTCGAGGAGTTGAATATTTGTTGGCGATACGAGATGCATTGAGTCTCTTCTTCAGCTGGTGTCTGTTTTTAATTTTAGGCATTCAAATTTGGCGATGATTAGAGAGTATATGTTTTGAGCAAAATATGAAGTCTACAATGGAAGTCTACATCGGAAGTCTGCAATTATCTTTTTAATTCGAACTGTCTGCAATTATAGTTAATTTGAAATTCGAATAACTACTTGAGTTGAAATTAGGGGATGTGTAGACAAGTCTTTCTCTGCTTATAAAACAGATCTCTATTTATCTGGTGTTAGCTTTTTATGAAGTTTATAATGGAAGTCTACAATTAAGATTACGCATCTACAATGGAAGTCTACAATTCTGATTATGCATCTATAATGGAAGTCTATAATTTGGATTACGCATCTACAATGGAAGTCTACAATTTGGATCACGCATCTACAATGGAAATCTATAATTCGGATAAAACATCTAATACATAAGTCTGAAATTTAAGTCTGCGATAAATTAGTATTTAGTATACCAGTAGTAGTTACATACCCGATAATAACAAAAACTGTGATAGATTACAACAAATTATAGCTACCTAATCTATCACCAAGCCTGTCACCTAAACAAGATAGGCTAGTCCAAAAAATATGAGTTTTGTCATGTATCTGACAAAAATATAAGAATGCAAGAACTGTGTATAAATAGTAGGACCCAAATTATTCATCATAAAGGTCCAAATGCTTATACGCCCTCTTCTCCATGCCCCTTATATGTGTCTCATCAAAGATATCAGCAACAATCTCTTTACAGCATTGCTCCATGTGAGCTTTCATAGCCTCAATAATGCTGTCTTCTTTCCCATCAACATTTGAAGATGAGGCGGCATGATGTCTCTTTGACTCATGAGGTTCTTCAGCTGATACATTGCTTCTTTTTACAACACTTTCCCTATGCATATAGGTCTGCACACCTTTGATTTTCCAATGAGAGTTATTCCACTTCCACGGTTTAGTAGGAAACATCCCTAAGAGAGCCTTAATGGTGTTGTTAACTCTAGTATCTTCTTCATCATTCTCCCAAAGGTCGACTATGTCATCAAAATCCTTGAACTCAATGCAGCTGTTCACAGTGGTCTACAAAAATAAAACAAATATACAGCAGGTCAATTACAAACCTATAAAAACTACATAAAACAATATCTAATTCACAGAAAACCACCACAAATTACCTGTTTCTTCAGGTTTTCTAAAAAGTTCTTCCGATACTTAAACCCTTTAAAAGCCAACAAGAATGGAGTTGGTTTACCTTCAATAGGATCTCCAAAATCTGGAAGAGCAAAGTAAAACCAACATTGAAGGACTTGGACAAATCCTTCGATGTAATATGCAGAAGATTCAAGTGAAACTTTCTTAATAGACTCTATCAAATTCCTGAATGCAACTCTTCCCCATGAATAATCATCAAAAGCCTTCAAGTCCATGAGTAGTCTAGCAAGTTCAACCGGAGTACGTTTTGAGGGCCTCCTTCTTACAATGAAGATAGCAAATATGGCAAGAAAACCTAACCTTATCCGATTCTCCCGAGTCCATGAATGACATAACGCACAAGTAGCAAGCAAATCATCCACACTTGGTCCCTTATTTGTAGGCAATCCAAGAAGCTCCCAAAATGCTGCCATCTCCTCTGTCTCTGCACATGCTGGGTTATCCAAATCATCAACCCACTCACAGTTGAGTTCGGTGATACACTCAAACTCATGCAGGGAAAACTGAATGGGTCGGACACCAATCAAACACCATATCTCGTACTTTTTCTTACATTGCAGCTGTAATGTAAGCAGATAGTGCACCAGTCTCGAAGCCCACCCAAAATCCATTGCATGAAACTTCAAGAACACACCCAGTCTGGAATTGAATAACACGTCCCATTCTTCTCTCTGTAAGACTTCGGAAAGTGCATTCAACAACTTATTCGGATCCCCACTGTAGTAGCCTATACTTTTATCTGCGATAGGCTCATTATCCTTCGTGTACAACCTTAGTGGAAACTCAAGCGTAGGCTCATCGAGTGGCTCATCCATTAGTGAAGATAAATTTGATAAAAAATAGAGTTAGTCAAAGCAGTCTATAAACAGAAAAATGAAGTCTGCAAATAAGCAATGAAGTCTACAAAAAGAAAAAATGAAGTCTACTAAAAAATAAAAAGAAGCGTACAAAAAATAAAAAGAAGTCTACAAAAAATAAAAAGAAGTCTACAAAAAATAAAATGAAGTCTGCAAAAACAAAATGAAGTCTACAAAAACTAAACAGAAGTCTACAAAAAATAAAATGAAGTCTGCAAATACAAAACAAAGTCTGCAACAACAGAATGAAGTCTACAAATTTTAAGATTAAAGTCTGCAAAGGAAAAGTGAGGTCTGCAAAAAATGAAAACTATACCCTAAGCAAATTTTACATAGAAAAACTATATGTAAAACTAGTTTAGTCAACCAATTAAGAAAACAAAATTATATGTTAAACAAATTTAGTCAACCAACTAAGAAAACAAAACTATATGTTAAACAAATTTAGTCAACCAACTACTAACAAAAAAATATCATCTTTATCAAATAGAAATCATAGAAAACTAAAAACAAAAACTTTCATTATTGAAATCTAAAATCTAGCAGGAAAATCTAAAATCTAGCAACAAAATGACGGAAAAAAAAATCTTGCAACAAAAAAAAACAAACAAAGAGAAAAACAGATTTAAGAAGAGAGAAAGAGATGGAGGACATGGTGGACCGCCGAGAGAGAGGAGGAATAACCGGATCTGAAAAAAAAAACAAAAAATTAATCGCGAAAGAGAGTGGGAGAGAGGGAGAGAGAGAGTGGGAGGAGATACCACAGTCACCGGCCGAAGACGGCGGAGGAGGTGGAGTGACGACAGCGCATCTGAAAAAGAGTAAAAAGAATGTTAATCGCGAGAGAGAAGGAGAGAGGGAGAGAGAAGAAGAGAGGGAGAAAGAAGGAGAGAGAGAGAGAGAGAGAAGGAGAGAGAGAGGGGTAGGAGAGACCACTGCCGGCCGGAGACGGAGGAGGAGGCAAGCGAGATGGCGGATCTGAAAAAAAAAGCAAAATGCGTGAGAGAGAGAGAGAGAGAGAGAGAGAGAGAGAGAGAGAGAGAGAGGGAACNGAGAGAGAGAGAGAGAGAGAGAGAGAGATGGAACTCACCGCCGGCCGGAGACAGAGGAGGAGAAAATGGTAGAGAGAAAAAATGTTTTGTGGTCCCAAATGTTTTGGTTTTTTGCTGTAAAAAAACTATTTATATCTAGGTTAATTTTTTGGGTTACTGGTTTAATTGGTTTAATGTTATTTACTTCACTATTTGATTAAGATAATAATCAATCGGTTTATATAACATTAATACGGTTTTCATAAAATTAACATGGTTTTGGGTAAAATTAACATGGTTGAAATTATAATTAGTTATAAATTTTACATTGAGATGATATATTAGATTGGATTGCTAAGAAATTAATCATCAAGCAGACTTCACGGGTAGTCTACAATCATCAAGCAGACTTCATAAGAAGTCTACACTAAACCCTAAACCCTAAACCTAATATTAACCAGAAATCAAATATTTCCTCTTTAATACTCAATATCTTATTAAAACTTATAAAAGACATTAAACTTTCATAATACATTCTTAATAAATTATGCATTTCAAATATAAGAATAAAAAATCATATATAACTACAAACATATGTTGCTAAACCCTAAACCCTAAACCATAACATATTGGTTTATGAACTATTTGGTCTTTGTTGATTTTATAAAACCACATTTGGTGAAATTTTATTTTTCATGTTTCAACACGGTCTATAATTATATTGTGTAACAAAAAATTAAATAAAATATTTTTATTATATTTTATTATTAAATATTTGATTATAATTTAGGTGTAGACTTCACCGTAAGTCTACAATGTAGACTTCACCGGAAGTCTACAATGTAGACTTCACAGATAGTCTACAATCATCGAGCAGACTTTACAAGAAGTCTGCAATATACCCTAAACCCTAAACCTAATATTAAAACAGAAATCAAATATTTTCTCTTTAATACTCAATATCTTATTAAACTTATAAAAAACATTAAACTTTCATAATACATTCTTAAAAAATTATGCATTTCAAATATAAGAATTACAAATCCTATATAACTACCAACATACGTTGCTAAACCCTAAACCCTAACCCATAACATATTTGGTTTGTGAACTATTTGATCTTTGTGATTTAATATGACCATATGTTGTGGAAATTTTATTTTTCATACTTCAAAACAATATATAATTATATTGTGTAACAAAAAATTTTATCAAATTTTTTTATTTTATTTTATATATTAATTATAATTTAAGAGCAGACTTCATAAACAGTCTACATTGCAGACTTCATTGGTAGTTTACAATGAATCTACATTGTAGACTGTCGATGCAGTCTGCAATTTTGTATAAGGGTATAAATGTAATTGAGTTCCTTTTTTTTTTTTTTGGTTTTGAGGACAATATCATAATTTCACTATCTTTGGAGGTTACTTTTGCATATGATTGAAGTTTTTGTATTTCAATTCAATTTTTATGTTATTTTTGTAATTATCCCAATATATTTATGAATATTTTTTAATACTAATATTTTTGTCGACTAAAACCATCCCAATTGATTTGAATGATCTTCATAGTCTCATAATTTTCGTCCTGATTTTGTAGGGATCTAATATTAGATTGATTCTCTTATGAAACCAATGGAATAGGTAAATTTTTCATGGTCGACATGGTAAAAATAAAGTAAAATAAACAAAGTAATATGTGACGAAATAAAACTGTAAATTTAATGAATGTTTGTAGTGAATAAGAGTTTAAGATAGATTGAAAATTAATTTTTTTTTATTTATATAGAAAATAATATAAGATTTAAATAGGAATAAGATTTATGTAATCATGATAAGTATGAAAGATTTGTAATTATTTTTATCTCATTAAAATTTAAAATAGTATTAAATCAAAACAAATAATATCAAATCATTACGTGTTGTTGACACGTAAGTTTCTTTAGAAAAATTACTCCTCTAATAATATAGAAGATTATTTAGAAAAAAACTTAAAGTCAAAACAATAATTAAATGAATTTATGAAATTTAATTTTTTATATATAAATTTCAATTTTAATTACATATTTTCAATGTAATTATCTATACTACCAAAAAAATTAAGTTATTATTTAAATATTTAAAGTAAACAAAATATTTAAGTATTAAAAGTAAACAAAATTTAATGTGAGGGCAATTTAGTATTTTAATGTGAGGGTAATTCTATAATCAACCACGTTAAAATTAAACGTGGTGTTGACACGTAAGCATTCTTAAAAAATCACTTCTCTACTAATATATAAGAGAAGTTTAATTAACCTCATTTTCTTTAAGTAACAATTAGTTAACCTAATTTTTTGTATACAACATCTTCTTCTTCTCTATCTATAATAATATTATCTGATGAAAATGTTTCTGTATATAAAAAATTGATGGGTGGTTTTGTAGGATGGTTTTTATTGATCATATTTTTTTTAATAATATTTGATAACTTATTACTTATGGGACAATATATTTTATGTTTTTATAAAAATTATTTTATTATTTAATTTTTTAAAAACTTTTTATTATTTAATTTATATGACTCCTGTGAAAAGGATTTTTGGGTATAGTTCGAGAATTCTATTCATCACTTTGTGTAGTTTCGTTAGGAGTTTAGATGCAATAATGGATTTTGGCACTATCACTACAAAAAATAAGGTGTCTTACATCATTTATTTTAATTATTTGCATCAGTTTTTAATTGACACAATTACTATTTACATCACTTACAAAAATGATTCTGAAATTGGTGATGCAAATAGTTAATGTCAATTTAAACAAGTGATGCAAATATTTTCATCGTTTACTAATAAATGATATTAGTTTGTATCACATATATAAATGACGATAAAATTTGTATGAATTACAATAAATGATGAAAATAATTGTGTCAATTACTAAAAATGATGTAAATATTGACATCATTTATGGTAATTGATGTTAACTTTATGTCACTTGTAAAAAACGATGTAAAAATTTGTACCGGTTATTATAAATGATGATAATATTTACATCATTTACAGTAGTAATTGACGTTAACTTTATGTCAAATAAAAAAAATAAAGTAAAAAATTGTATCACTTTTCAAAAATGATGATAATATTTACATAATGTGTGATAATTGATGTACATATTTATATTGGTTAATATAAATGATGTTGATATTAGTTTCACTTAATAAGAATTGATGTTAAATATTTATATATTAATTATAAATAAATAATATTGAAATCATATTACATATAATATCTGATATTTTTGGTTTTTCTTTTGATTAAATTATATTTTAAAATAATATATTTAGTTAAAACTTTATCATTAACAAATTTGTATCAAACGAATAAATCTTGACTTAAGCTAAAAATATATAACAATTACTAATTTAAAAAGAAAAGTTACTTTTCTTTAAATTAACAAAAAAGATGTTACGAATTCAAAGTAAATCAAAAAGTAAAAGTAATAATTCTTTACTAAAAACACCATAAAGAACCGAACAGAATAAATAATAAAGAAGTTGAATCTTATACTTAATATAAAACAGAAATAAATCATTTAACTAAGTCCATTAGTCTGTATGCTTCCTTAACATCATCTTCTTCATCCTAAAAAAAAAGAATATGTATAACAAAAAAAAATCGAGTATTATTTATCAATGAAAAATAGTTTTTTTTAAAATTAAAATTATAACTAATAATAATATTTACCTAAGAATTTGAAGAGTCAAGTAAATTTATATAAACTGTCCATTCGGAAGCCTAAAATATTTAAATTTGATCATAATATATATTAATGCCATATAATATAAAATTAGAAAAGAATAATATTACCTGATTATTAGTTTTTGATTCAAGGAGTTGGGTGAATAATTTCAATCAACTTTTTAACTTCATTCTCTAATGTTATTATCTTGAATTAAAGTAGACAAAAAAAATTTTTTTATCTGAATTACTTCCCATGCTTTTTCTTTTCTGTGAGAAGGAAACATTCTCCAATCTGTATAATTAATAGATAACAAGTTCACATTACTACTCAACTAATCTAACCACGATCCAAATAAACCTCCAGAGTCTTTGGTTGACCACTACTTTTATCAAAATGTACTATCACTTTTTGACTTTTTAATTTCCACACATCTTTAGTTGTCATCATTTGGTTTTCTATGTTTCCACCATCATCTGCTTAATAACAAAAATATGTTTAACAAAAGAAAATAATCTCTACTAACTAATCAGTTTATATGTGATAACAAAAAAAAAATTTATAATTAAGAAAATAAAAAGTATTACGTTACCTATTAATTAAAGTTTCCACTTAAAACTTTTACATTCTTGTGCAAGTTCAAGAGACGAATTATAAGATTTCTCCAAATACGATCAATCATCTAGTTATTGTGTATCTTCTGTAAATTTCATCTTCCAACTAACTAATAACACATAAATATCCATGAACAAGCTAAATAAACATATCTAAAATTAATTCAAAATAACATATCCAACCGCGTTAAAATAAACACACAGATCTAAGCTTTTGACTACAAACATATGTGATCTTCATTATACAAAATCAATTTCTAATTAACAAAATATGGAAATAAAAAGAAGCAGTATAATTCACAAAGAAAAGAACGAAAAGTTAATTCGTAATTCAAAGAAGATGGATTAACCAATATAACATTAACAAACAGTATAATTTATTCAATCAGTTTTCAGATGATACAAATAACTAATTTGTGGAATCAGATTAAAACTAATAAACAACAACAATTAAGATCGATGGTTACAAAATTGATCGGCCACCGCTTAACAATCTCTACAAACACATTTAAAAAGTAATTAAAACCACTACATCCTAAAATAATTAACAAAATCGACCAACCACAATATTTTATTGATCGATCAAATTTTTTAAAACAAATATAATTCAGTGGATCAGTTTTAAAGCAAGACTAATAACTTTGTAAGTGATCACATTAAGATCAACAAATAAAAAAAAGATTAAGATTGATGTGATTCTAAAACAAAATAAAAAATCCAAAACGAAGTAAAGAAAAAATATGAACACAACAAATAGAATTGTACCTCGACTGGAAAATAAAACAAAAGTCACGAGTTTCTAGTTGAGAAGACTTTAGAGCTTTGTGCTCAAAACTTGTTGAATAAATATGAATTAATCTTATTCTATTAAGATGTTATATATATAGAGGATAACAAAATTAATATTTATCACATCATATTTTATTTTTATTTCCTAAAAACAAAATAATTTATTTTTATTTCCTAAAAACAAAATAATTTATTTTTAAAATTGAATCTAGATTTAGATAACACTGAATATTAGGAAATTTTTATCCTTTTATATTTGGCTTTTAATTAGCTATGTAAAACACTAAACTATTTGGTCATCTTATAATATAAATGCACGGCAATTATTTAGTTTTTCTATTTTTTATTTTCAAATTTATTTTCTATATCTTTATCTTTTTGATTAGATAAATTCTAAATACAATCCTAATCAATCTAAACCACATTAAACGTAAACCCTAATATCTTCAAACTATATAAATTGACATATAATATTGATTTTCTTTTTTTCTTGTTCAAAAGTTTGCAGAGTCCAAAACAATTGACATAAGAAAGAACTTAAAAGTCTGAAGACATTTGGAGTTAAAAAAAACTCAACTTTTGACTTATAACTCTTAAAATCATATAGAAATCAATTGTTCAACGCATATACATCATTCTTCTCTGGATTTGGTTTTTTTTTTTAAAATTATATTATATGAAACTTGTTATATGTAATTTCCTCTAAACTTATAACACAGTTTACAGATTTATTTGACGTTCTATAAGTTACAATTTTATATTGATAAAGAAACTATATAAATTATTATAATATTTTTTAAATTGTAGGAGAATAAATAATCTGAAAGCAAAAACTTAGTCTAAAGAAGCTACATCTGATAGAGTAACCGAAGAGACAAAAGAAGAAGTGATTTGACGTAGGATCGATTTAAACAAAATATACTATGTTGAACCCGACCAAATTCATCCTGATCTAGAAATAGAAGAGATGATTTTAGCATTATGGAAAATTTATTGGCCTGATTTTTATTAAATTAGAATTATATTATTTAGAGTTTTTTTATTATTTATTTTCATTTAGAATTTATGGTGTATTTTCATATTTCTATAAAATTATAATTTTTACTTTGTAGTTATTTAAAATTATAATAAAAATAAGATTCCATGCAACGTGTGTTATTTATATAATTATAATTGTTTCATATATCTAATTAATTATATAAATTTAGTAATTATATATCTTATATATTAAAGCGGAAGACACTTTCATTTGACCATGTTATAAACTTTAGGATAAAAATTTAACCTAAGGTTAGTAACAACCCTTAAAAATAGGTTAAGATAGGTTTTGTTACAGATTTTAATACAAAAATTCAAAATTAATTAAATTTAGTGGAAAAAACTTTAAGAAGTTAAAATTTAATAAAAATATATCGGTTATTGATTCGGTTTCAGTACGGGTTGGATTCAACGTTCCATATACATATATTTAGGAAATATTTTGGTATTTTGTCGGATTCGGTTCATCTAATTTAGTTCGGTATAGACCGAGCTCCAGATCAAATATTTTATATAAAATTTCAAAATAAAAAAAAAGTTTAAAAAGTTAAAATTTAATAAAAAAATATATCGGTTATTGATTCGGTTTTGGTACGAGTTGGATTCAATGTTCCAGATACATATATTTAGGAAACATCTTGGTATTTTGTCAGATTCGGTTCATCTAATTTAGTTCGGTATAAACCGAGCTCTAGATCGGATATTTTATATAAATTTCAAAATTAAAAAAGTAATAAAAAAACTCTAAAAAACAAAAAAAATGATTCATGATTTGATTTTGGTTCTGCTTCGGATTTGATTTTTCGGATACATAGATTTAGGACCCATTTGGGTATATTGTCGGTTCGGTTTTGGTTCGGAAAAAACAACAATTCAAAAACAATATTTTAAAATATCAACACGTATTTTAAAATATCAACATGGATCAAACAAGCTAAATAAACGCGATTTAGAAAACCAATCAAAACAATTGAATCCCGTGTTATAACGCGGGTATAATCCTAGTCATATATATTAAAGCGGGAGAAACTTTCATTTTAGTTGTGTTATAAACTTTAGGATAAAATTAACCTAAAGTTTGTAACAACCCTTAAAAATAGGATTAAGATAAGTTTTCTTAAAGATTTTATATAACAATTCAAAATTAAAAAAACATTTAATTGAAAAAACTCTAAAAAGTTAAAGTTTAATAAAAAAATATATCGATTATTGATTCGGTTTCGGTAAAGGTTTGGAATCAATGTTCCATATACATATATTTAGGAAACATTCTGATATTCTGTCGGCTTCGGTTTATCTAATTTGGTGTTTTCTAATTTTGTCGGGTTCGGTTCATCTAATCTAATTCAATACAGATCGAGCTGGGGATCAAATATTTCATAGAAAAATTCAAAATTTAAAAAATAATAGAGATACTCAAAAAAGCAAAAAATTTGGTTCTTGATTTGGTTTCGGTTATAGTTCGAATTCGATTTTTTGGATATATAGATTTAGGAAGTATATTGTCGGGTTCGGTTCCTTTATTTTAGATCGATTTCGGTTCAGGTTTTGGGTATCTAAAACAAATATTCGAAAACAATATTTTAAGATATCAACACGGGTATAACAAGATAAATAAACATGATTTAAAAAACCAATCAAAACAATAAAATCCTGCGTTATAACGCAGGTATAATCCTAGTATATAATTAAAAGTAATGTTTGTTAACAAAAACGTGTGTTTTCATGTCTCTTAATAAACAATTTTGATTGTGTTTTATATGTGTGAATTCTAAAACTGTACTAAGTTAACATCATTTTCTAATTGATGTTAAAAATACTGAGTAGATACATCTTTGTTTAACTGATGTAAATTTATATTTTACGTCGATTATTTTATAAGTGATGTAAACCAATATTAAATTGTATTAATTCTAATTAACTGATGCAAAAAATGTCGTAATAGTGTTGGTTGTTCTAAATGATATTAAATGATATATAATATATCATTTATAGATAAATGACTTTATATAAAATCATTTATTTAAATGATATAATATAAGTGATGCAATACCCAAATTTTTTTGTAGTGTATATACTAATTTTCTGTATAAAATTTTTTGTATGCTATCAAACGGTTAACGGGCTATATTTGGGCCTTATAAAAGCCCATTGGCATGTGAAAGCTTGAATCCCGGCCTAATATATGGAACCCATTATATACAAAAATCCAAAATAATTCGTAGATAATCTTTTTATATAAGGAAAATAGTTTGTGGCCAGGCAATTTTGGGGTGTTAGAATCAACAAACAAACAAAAATAAGATTTTTTTTTTTAATTTGTTATAAAATGAAATCTCAAATGTTATCTCTTTCCCTTTTAAAATTTTTTGTGTTTTTAATAAGCAAGACATACAATAAAACCCTAATATTCCTGACTTCAAAAACCCTAGTTGTAGTGAGCTCATTATACATTTTTCATTGGAAAAATTCAATATTTGGAAAATTACAAGCAAAATGACTTATATAAATTACGAAAAAAAGTAATTGGAATTATTAAAAATTCGTGGTAAAAAAAATTATTAACTACTAAATATTTTTACATTGTTTAATCAAATTTCAATCAGAAATGATTATTTTTTTCTCCATAAAATATAAACTCTTTTACAATTTTGCTTAAAATTTTTAAAACGACAACGTTTGGAGTGCACCACATTTAGAGATACCTTGGTGACTTCACCAACTTGTGAGACGAGGGTAATTAAGTCATTTCAGCTTCATCCTCATAAAACGACTGATAAGATAAAATCCCAAAGCGCAAGAGTCATTTTTTGTTCGCTCACTGACCTTATCTCTCTCTCAATTCTCTCTTCTTCAGAGAGAGCAGCAATACTCAATCATAAAATCGTCCACGGAATTATACAATAAGAAGGGTAAATTCTCCTAAACCCTTAACCCTTATCGCTATCTCAATCCTCCACAAGTTTTGTGGAGAGTTAGATAAAATTCTCAGTAGCAAGCGGACATGGACTCAAAGTCGATAACACCAGAACAAACTAACCCTTTTTACGCTTCTGGGCAATCAGGTATTTCTCTTTTCTATCTTCTCTATTGGGTTTAATCTGATATTCTGGGAAAAGGGTTTTGATTTTGAGTAAATTTTGTTACAGGAAAAACCTATGCTTCCGTTGTTGCCGCCGCTGCTGCTGCAGCTGCCAGTAAGGAAGGTGGGGCTGTGAGTAGTGCGAAGGAGTTGAATTCTTCTTCGGAGGCTGTGTCTGGTAATTCGGATAAGGGTGTAGCTGATGCTTTATCTGACGCAGAGAAGGAGAAGGAGGAGAAGAAGCCGAATTCGGAGGTGGGCGGTGAAGAGAAAAGTTCCGACAAGGGGGATTCCATTAAGGAGGATTCTGGTATTCCTGAAGTTCTTTCTGATGTAACAATTGGAAAAGATGATGTTTCATTGTTATCTCCGAAGCATGATGATGTTTCTGATGGTGTAGGGGTTTCCGAGGAGAACAAGGAGGTTGATAACGGTGTGCAAGATATTAAAGAAGATGGTGATAGTAAGCTTGAGAATGGAAGTGTTGATTTTGCAGTGAAGCAGGCTTCAGAAGGTGGACTAAAGGATGAGAATTCGGGAATGGAGAAAAAGGAAGTTGGGGAGAGTGAGAGTAAAGTGGAAGATGTAGAAGAAGTTGTTGGATCGAAAAAAGATGATGAGGTAACGAAGGCAGGTGGAATCAGTGTGGAGGAGAGTGACTTGACTGAAAAAGTTGATGTTGACGAAAAAAGAGATAACGTTTTTGAAGGAGAGGGTGTGAAATTAACTGATAAAGGTGACGTCATAGTGGAATCGTCGACTGCAGAATCTGTGCATGTTGATGCGGCAAAACCAGGGGTGGTTGTTGTAGGAGACGCAGAGGGAAGTGAGGAGTTGAAAATTAATGCTGATGGTGAGAAACTTGAAGTGGCTAATAAGTTTGATCAAATTGGCGATGATAATGGTGATGGAGTTGAACCTGAGTCTGATAAGGCTACTGAGGAAGTCGGAGAAAAAATAACTAGCGAATCTGATTCCATCCTAGACTCCTCTAAACTAGAATCTGTTGATATTAATGCTGCAGAGCCAGAGGTTGTAGCTCCCGAAAGTGGGACTGAAACAGAGGATGTGGAAGAAGCTAAGGGATTGGAGAAGGGTATGACTTATGCTGAGGTAATCAAGGCAGCTAGTGTAGTAGCTGACAATGGAACCAAAGAGGAGGGGAGTGTGTTCAATGACATAGTCGATGAAGAAGGTGTTAAGTTAACTAATAGAGGAGATTCCGTGGTGGACTCATCTGCTTTAAAAACTGTGGATGTAGATGTGACAAAGCCAGGGGTTGCGGTTGTTGGAGAGGTAGAGACGAGTGAGGTGCTAGCAACTGATGGTTACATCGCTGATGTGCATAATAAGTTTGATCCAGTTGTCCAAGCTGAAAGTGGAGCTGAACATGAATCTGATAAAATCACTGAGGAGGGAGGGGAGAAGTTGACTAGCGGAGGAGACTCTACTGGTGCTCCCTCTGTGGTGGACTCCGTTGATGCTGATATCAATGTAGCAGAGCCAGGTATTGTGGTTGTCAAGGCGGCGAAGGAGGCTGAAATTAAAGAAGATGATGGAGATGATGAGGTTGAAAAAACCATCCCAAATGTTGAAGAACCTGATGACCTCACTGCTGCATATGATGGTAATTTTGAATTGGATGCTAAAGAAACACTAGGGACAACGAGAGTAGAGCCTGAAGAACCAAAAGTAGGTGTGGAAGAAGAAGAATTGCCTGTTTCTGAAAGTTTAGATGCTGGTTCAGTTGATGCAAAAGAGGAGTCAAAACCAGCAGTTGAGTCACAGTTAGAAGCAAACCCTAACCCAGAGGTTGGGGAAGTTTCCGAAGGGGAGAATGCTGAAAAGAGTGAAAACAAGCTCCCAGTCGCAGACATTGTTTCTTCGCGTGAGTTTAGCTTTGAAAGTAAGGAAGTGAACCAGGAAAATTCTAGAGAAGGTGTTATCAAGGTTAATGGGTCTGAGAGTGAAGATGAAACCGAAGAGATGATATTTGGGAGTTCTGAGGCTGCAAAACAGTTCTTAGCAGAGCTGGAAAAGGCTTCTTCGGGTATTGAGGCACGTTCTGATGAAGCGAATATTTCGAACAATATGTCAGATAGGATTGATGGCCAGATAGTTACCGATTCTGACGAGGATGTAGACACAGAAGATGAAGGTGAGGAGAAAATGTTTGATTCTGCAGCTTTGGCTGCGCTTTTGAAAGCAGCCACTGGTGGTGGAAGTTCAGAAGGTGGTAATTTTACCATAACATCTCAGGATGGTACGAAGCTTTTCTCTATGGATCGACCTGCTGGTTTGAGTTCATCTTTAAGACCCTTGAGACCAGCAGCAGCTCCACGTGCAAACCGTTCCAACTTCGTCTCCAATCCTAACGTCACAGTGGTGGATGAGACTGAGGTTAACTTGAGCGAGGACGAGAAACAGAAATTGGAAAAGTTGCAAAGCCTCCGTGTGAAGTTCTTGCGACTTTTGCAAAGGTTGGGGCATTCAGCAGAAGATTCAATAGCAGCACAGGTTCTTTACCGTATTGCACTACTTGCTGGGAGACAAACAGGGCAGTTATTCAGTCTTGATGCAGCAAAGAAGAAGGCTGTGGAGTCTGAGGCTGAGGGAAACGAAGATTTAGACTTCTCTCTCAGAATACTAGTCCTTGGAAAAGCCGGTGTGGGAAAAAGTGCTACGATAAACTCCATTTTGGGAAATCAGAAGGCGTCCATTGATGCTTTTGGACTTTCAACCACTTCGGTTAGAGAAATTTCTGAAACAGTGGGTGGTGTTAAGATCACCTTTATTGATACGCCGGGATTGAAGTCTGCTGCAATGGATCAAAGTATAAATGCTAAAATGTTGTCCTCTGTAAAGAAGGTAATGAAGAAGTCTCCCCCTGATATTGTTCTCTATGTGGATCGGCTTGATACCCAGACCAGGGACTTGAACAATTTGCCCTTGCTGAAGACGATTACTGCTTCTCTTGGTTCATCTATATGGAAAAACGCCATAGTGACACTGACCCATGCTGCCTCGGCCCCTCCTGACGGGCCATCTGGCTCCCCTTTGAGCTACGATGTGTTTGTAGCGCAGTGCTCACATATTGTTCAACAGTCTATAGGACAGGCCGTTGGTGATCTCCGCTTGATGAACCCAAGTCTGATGAATCCGGTTTCACTTGTTGAGAATCACCCCTTGTGTAGGAAGAACCGGGAGGGAGTGAAGGTTCTGCCGAACGGCCAAACTTGGAGGCCTCAGCTGTTACTATTGTGCTACTCCCTGAAGGTTTTGTCAGAAGCAAATTCTCTATTGAAGCCTCAAGAACCGTTGGACCACCGTAAAGTATTTGGTTTCCGAGTTCGATCCCCACCTCTCCCTTACTTGTTGTCTTGGCTGTTGCAGTCTCGCGCACATCCTAAGCTCCCTGGAGACCAAGGTGGTGATAGTGTTGATTCTGACATCGAAATTGATGATGTATCTGATTCTGAACAGGAAGATGGAGAAGATGATGAGTATGACCAGCTGCCACCATTTAAGCCTCTTCGAAAAACCGAACTTGCTAAACTTTCAAAGGACCAGAGAAAGGCATATTTTGAGGAATATGATTACCGGGTAAAGCTCCTGCAGAAGAAGCAATGGAGAGAGGAATTAAAGAGAATGAAAGAAATGAAGAAAAATGGAAAGAAGGTGGGCGAAAGTGAGCTTGGTTATCCGGGAGAAGAGGAGGATCCCGAAAACGGTGCTCCAGCTGCAGTGCCAGTTCCATTACCCGATATGGTTTTGCCACCTTCATTTGATAGTGATAATTCAGCTTACCGATACCGTTTTCTGGAACCTACCTCACAGCTCCTAACCAGGCCAGTGCTGGACACTCATGGTTGGGACCATGACTGTGGGTATGATGGCGTCAATGCAGAACACAGTCTTGCTATAGTAAGCCGGTTCCCTGCGACAGCTACTGTCCAAGTGACCAAAGATAAGAAAGAGTTCAACATTCATCTGGACTCTTCAGTGTCTGCAAAGCACGGTGAGAATGGATCCTCCATGGCAGGATTCGATATCCAGAATGTAGGTAAGCAGCTTGCATATGTGGTCAGAGGGGAAACCAAATTCAAGAATTTGAGAAAGAACAAGACCACTCTTGGAGGGTCAGTGACATTCTTGGGAGAGAACGTTGCCACTGGTGTCAAACTCGAGGACCAAATAGCACTGGGGAAAAGGTTTGTGCTTGTGGGCAGCACTGGGACAATGCGATCACAGGGAGATTCAGCCTATGGTGCAAACCTTGAGGTCAGGCTTAGGGAAGCTGATTTCCCAATTGGCCAGGACCAATCCTCCTTAGGGCTGTCTCTAGTGAAGTGGAGAGGAGATTTAGCTCTCGGAGCCAATCTCCAATCACAACTTTCTGTTGGAAGGCACTCAAAGATAGCGCTTCGTGCAGGACTTAACAACAAGATGAGCGGACAGATCACAGTCCGAACCAGCAGCTCGGATCAGTTGCAGATTGCTCTCACGGCCATTCTTCCAATTGCAATGTCAATCTACAAGAGCATTCGACCAGAAGGAGTGAACGACAAGTACTCTATGTACTAAGTATCTTTGCAACTTTTTCTCCTAATGAATGCTGGAGAATATCTTTTGTGTTACTGGTTTTAGTTCATGTTTTTTCCCCACATTAATAAAAACTTTTGTTGAGATTTTCTCAAAGTTGTAGTTTGTTCTGTTGAGAGGTTCCCTTCGGATTTATCTTGTATCGTAATTCATCATTTTCAGTAGCGCTTCGCTTGGTTTTCTTCAATGGAGACTAGTTCAGTCTTCTTTTGGTTATAGTTCTCATGCTAATGATGTTCCTTGGCTTGTGTTTTGCTAATTTGTTACTTAAACTTCTGCAGAAGATACTATATGTTTGTCGAAGAATCTTTAAAGCAGGTGCATACGCCGTTGATAAGATTTTGTACCAGAACCTTTATCTCATTGTGTTCTTCACTAGGATCTTACTGTTCTTCCTTGGTCCCTTAAGGCAATGGTATTGGTATGTGTTCTGTAAGATTTCTTCTGCTACTCGTCAGTCTCCACATATTGTTTATATATATTATTGTGAACCAGTTTGCAAATACATGGCTTGACAACAATTATGGGTAGCCGCAGAGTCAATAGAGTCACTGAGGGTTGAGACGAGCAACTCATTGGAGACGACATACGAGCTTGGGTCGCTTCATCCCAGCGGCAAAGGCAGTCAAGGTACAAACCAATCCAGTTTAATCGTCTGGCTTAGTATTTATTTCTGTCTTTCTCTTTCCCTTGGCCTCTTCCACCCATTGCTGTGTCATGAGAAAATTCGTTATTGATGATAAACAACACAACGTCCTGCTCTAATCGTTTCTGTAATTTATAGAGAAGTGATTAGTACTTGAAATCCTATGTGTTTCGTTTTTGTCTGATTTAAGCTAAAGAGGATATTTTTACTTGTCATTTTCAGAACCGACGAAGCAACATGACTTTAATGATAAGGACGTCTAAAGTCGTAAGTCAACTTTTTTCCCCAGGAGAAACGGTGAAAAGTAAGATTTCTCCGATCAAACTCAGACTAAAGTCTTTGTATACTATTCCTCTAATCAGTAACTCAATAGTTAAGGCATTGCAATCTTTGCAATAATTAAGTAATTGAGCTGTTGTATTATAGAAGAAACTGAAATAAGATAAATAGCTTGAGAAAGATCTCTCAAGAACATACACACAAACTCTTTCATAACTGAAACAAAAACAAAGGATACAACAGAATGACAGAACAGAGTACTGAGAAATTGGGTAATGCGGCATCCACTTATTTACTCTCGAGTATTAATTATTATTGTGACTGAACCAGAACCATTTTCTTCAGTTTAGAAATTTCTCACTGAACAACCTTCTGGGAAGCTGGCCTCTTGGTGATCTCAGCCACCCACTCGTTGACACGTGGACGGTCGGTGAAGAGCTTTTTGGTGGAAGTTCCAAGCAGGTATTGAATCGCGGGAATGTGGTTAAGATCACTCAAAGTAAAAGTGTTACCAGCCAAGTACTTGAACTCCTTGAGCCTAGCTTCGTAGACATCAAGGACTTTAGCTAACTTAGCCTCTTCTTCTGCAACAACGTCTTGGTCTGTGGTCATGCCATATATGAGCTTGAATACTTGTTCCCACAGAAGCTTCGAAGCCACTGGGTCGAACTGGTGAGATTCTACTTCTAATCCAATGGCCATGATTGCATAGCGAGCTATGTTTTTGCGGTCGACTGGGAGAAGGTTGGTTCCGTGGTCCTCATATCGGTGAGCTATGTACTGAGTGATCGCTCTTGATTCTGCACAAAAGTTGTAATTCTTATTAGTGATTCTGACTGCTGATGCATATTGTCAAATTAGATCTGAGATTGGAGATAATGCATGGAAAACGATCATGCCAAAGAGCTTGAGGTCTCCATCTTCGAAGGCTGGAACTTGACCAAAAGGCTGCAGTATCAAATCAAATACAAAATAGTCGAAATTCAGATCATACATGTCATAACAGTTGATCTTTGTCATACAACAACACATAGATAGATAGATAGATAGATGTACTTACGTTGCGGGATAGGAAAGGCTCCTTTTTGTGCTCACCTTCTTTGAGTTCGACATTAACAAGCTCAAAGTCAAGGTTTTTCTCGTGGAGGGCAAGGAGGACTCTCCTGGTGGAAGGGGAACCAGCATGTCCGAAAACTTTGATACCTGCCATTGATTTGGTTATGAAGAAACTCTTTAAGACTGATAAAGAGAGAGAAAAGAGTAAAGAGATGTGATACTTTGATACTGAAGTAGAAGATGATGGAATAAGACACAAGTAGTGATGGTATTTATACAGGTAAAGGAACTCACACCATTCTTGCATTCTCATTAATTTTTAATTTATTTAGCACATGATAATGCCTCTACAAGACTGTCGCAACCAAGATTGACTAGTGTTCCTCGTGGACGGATTTTTCTAAGTGGATCTGGATTGAGTAACGTCTGAATGTTTGTTTTATTTTGCTTGTAACGTCTGAATGTTTGTTTTACATTGGTTATGAGATAAAGTTGTTTAGTAAAGCATCAGAGAAAAGTTCAAACTAGGTGTTGTAACGGCCAAAATAGTCAAAGTTTCACCACTAGTCAAGAACCTTCACCTGGTAGTTTCAGCTATGCAATCTATTCATCTGGTAGTCAATAGACTGAGTCACTGAGGGATGAGATGAGCAACTCATTGGAGACGAAGCACGAACTGAGTTTGCTTCATCCCAGCGTTTAAGGCGGTCAAGGTACAAACCAATCCAGTTTAATCGATCTAGCTTTGTCTGTTTCCCTCTTTCTATTGTGTTCCTTTGTTCTTTGCTGAGTCATGAGAAGATTCGTGATTGATGATGAAAAACACAACTTCCTGCTCTAATCTTTCTGTAATTTATAGAATGAAGTGAATGGTTCCTGAAATCTTATGTGTTTCGTTTTTTGTCTGATTTGAAGCTAAAGAGGATATCTTGTCATTTTCAGATCCCACAAAGCAACGAGTCTTTAAGGATAGGGACATCCAAAGTCGTAAGTCAACTTCTTTCCTAGGAGAAACGGTCAAAAATAAGATTTTTCAGATCAAACTCACACTAAAGTCTTTGTATACCATTCTCTGTAATCAGTAACTCAATAGTTAAGGAATTGCAATCTTTGCATTAATTAAGTAATTGAGCTGTTTTATTATAGAAGAAAGTGAAATTTGATAAATAGTTTTGATTAAAATCTCTCAAGAACACACACAAACAAAAACAGAGGGTACAACAGAAAGACAGAACAGAGTACTGAGAAATTGGGTAATGTGGCAGCCACTTATTTACTCTTGAGTATTAATTATTATTGTGACTGAACCAAAACCATTTTTTTTTCTGTTTAGAAATTCTCACTGAGCGACCTTCTGGGAAGCTGGCCTCTTGGTGATCTCAGTCACCCATTCGTTGACTCGTGGACGCTCAATGAAGAGCTTCTTGGTCGGTGTTCCGAGCAGGTATTGAATAGCGGGAATGTGGTGAAGATCGGTCAAAGTAAAAGTGTCACCAGCCAAGTACTTGAACTCCTTGAGCCTAGCTTCATAGACATCAAGGACCTTAGCTAACTTAGCCTCTTCTTGTGAAACAACGTCTTGGTCTGTGGTCATGCCATACAAGAGCTTGAATATTTGTTCCCAAGTAAGCTTTGAAGCCACTGGGTCAAACTGGTGAGATTCTACTTCTAATCCAATTGCCATGATTGCATAGTGAGCTATGTTTTTGTGGTCGACGGGGAGAAGGTTGGTTCCTTGGTCTTCATATCGGTGAGCTATGTACTGAGTAATTGCTCTTGATTCTGCACAAAAGTTGTAATTCTTATTAGTGATTCTGCCTGCTGATGCATATCGTCAAATCAGATTTCAAATTGAAGATGATACATGGAAAATATCATACCAAAGAGCTTAAGGTCTCCATCTTCAAAGGCTGGAACTTGACCAAAAGGCTGCAGTATCAAATCAAACACAATATAGTCAAGATTCAGAACAGAATATGTCAAAACGGTTGGTATTTCTCATACAACTACACATATATAGATTGATATACTTACGTTGCGGGAGAGATGAGGTTCCTTTTTGTGTTCACCATCTATAACGTTGACAGTAACAAGCTCAAAGTCAAGGTTTTTCTCGTGGAGGGCAAGGAGGACTCTCCTGGTGGAAGGAGAACCAGCATTTCCGAAAACTTTAATAGCCATTGATATGGTTATGAAGAAACTCGTTAAAGACTGAAAAAAATAGAGAAAAGAGTAAAGAGATGTGATGTATTTGATGTTGAAGTAGAAGGTGATGAAATAAGACACAAGTAGTGATGGTATTTATACAGGTTAAAGAACTCGGACCATTCCTGCATTCTCCTTAATATTTAATATTATTAAGCAGATGATAATGCCATTACAAGACCGTCGCTACCAAGATTGACTAGTCTTCTTCGTGGAAGATTATTCAAAGTGGATCTGGATTGATTAACGTCTGAATATTTGTTTTTACATTGGTTTGAGATAAAGTTATTTAATAAAGCATTCAATGTCATCAGAGAAACGATCAAATTAGGTTTGATGACGGCCAAAATACTCAAACTTCCACCTACTAACTATTCAAGAACCTTCACCTGGTAGTTTCATCTATGCAGTCTATTCACCTGGTAGTCAATAGACTGAGTCACTGAGGGATGAACGAGGAACTTATTGGAGACGAAGGTCACAAAGCACGAACAGGGTTTGCTTCATCCCAGCGTTTAAGGTAGTCAAGGTACATACCAATGCAGTTTAATCCGTTTTGTGCCTTTTCTCATTGCTGAGTCATGAGAAGATTCGTGAGTGATGATGAAAAACACAACTTCCTGCTCTAATCGTTTCTGTAATTTGTATAGAAGTTCATAGTTTTTGAAATCTTATATGAGTTTTTTCGTTTTTTGTCTGATTTGATGCTAAAGAGGACAGTATTACTTGTCATTTTCAGACCCGACAAGGCAACGAGTCTTTATAGATAAGGACGTCCAAAGTCGTAAGTCAACTTCTTTCCCCAGGAGAAACGGTCAAAAGTAAGATTTCTCGGATCAAACTCACACTAAAGTCTTTGTATACTATTCTCTGTAATCAGTAACTCAGTAGTTAAGGAATTGCAATCTTTGCATTAATTAAGTAATTGAGCTGGTTTATTATAGAAGACAGTGAAATTAGATAAATAGTTTTGATTAAGATCTCTCAAGAACATGCACACAAACTCTTACATAAGTGGAACAAAAACACAGGGTACAACAGAAAAAAGAAGTACTGAGAAATTAAGTAGTGGCAATCACTTATTTACTCTGAGTATTATTATTGTGACTGAACCAGAATCATTTTTTTCTCTTTAGTAATTTCTCACTGAGCGACCTTCTGGGAAGCTGGCCTCTTGGTGATCTCAGCCACCCACTCGTTGACACGTGGACGGTCAGTGAAGAGCTTCTTGGTGGGAGTTCCGAGCAGGTATTGAATAGCAGGAATGTGGTGAAGATCGGTTAAAGTGAAAGTGTTACCAGCCAAGTACTTGAATTCCTTGAGCCTAGCTTCGTAGACATCAAGGACCTTAGCTAACTTAGCCTCTTCTTGTGAAACAATGTCTTGGTCTGTGGTCATGCCATACAAGAGCTTGAATATTTGTTCCCATGTAAGCTTTGAGGCCACTGGGTCGAACTGGTGAGATTCTACTTCTAATCCAATAGACATGATTGCATAGGGAGCTACGCTTTTGTAGTCGGGTGGAAGAAGGTTGGTTCCTTGGTCTTCATATCGGTGAGCTATGTACTGAGTAATCGCTCTTGATTCTGCACAAAAACAAATCCAATTCTTATTAATGATTCTGTCTCCTGATGCATATTGTCAAATCAGATTTCAGATTGAAGATGCAGAGAAAATGATCATACCAAAGAGCTTGAGGTCTCCATCTTCAAAGGCTGGAACTTGACCAAAAGGCTGCAGTATCAAATCAAACACAATACAGTCAAGATTCAAAACAGAATATGTCAAAAGAGTTGGTGTTCGTCTTACAACAACACATATATAGATTGATATACTTACGTTGCGGGAAAGATGAGGCTCCTTTTTGTGCTCACCATCTAGAAGGTTGACAGTAACAAGCTCAAAGTCAAGGTTTTTCTCATGGAGGGCAAGGAGGACTCTTCTGGTGGAAGGAGAACCAGCATTTCCGAAAACTTTAATAGCCATTGATTTGGTTACGAGAGGAAACTCGTTGAAGACTGAGAAAGAGATAGAGAAAAGAGAAAAGAGTAAAGAGATGTGATGTATTTGATGTTGAAGTAGAAGGTGATGAAATAAGACACAAGTAGTGATGGTATTTATAGAGGTGAAAAAACTCAGTATATTTCTGCATTGTCATTAATGTTTAATGTTATTTAACAGATACTAAGTGCCTCTACAAGACCGTCGCAACCAAGATTGACTAGTCTTCCTCATGGGGGGATTTTTTCAAAGTGGAATTGGATTGATTAACGTTTGAATATTTGTTTTTACATTGGTTTTGAGATAAAGTTATTTAAAGCATTCAATGTCTCATCAGAGATATATGATCAACCTAGGTGCTATAACTGCCAAAATACTCAAACTTCCACCTAAAAGTCAAGTAATTTTACCTAGTAGTCTTTTCCACGGAAATAATTTAAATGACATATCTTGAGTGATAGGATTCGATTTATGTGTCAATTTTTGTCAATCCAATTGAACAATAATATATATTAGTTTTTGTCGATTCAATTGATCTATAAAAAGTATATTATGTAGATGATAAAATCTGATCGATATCATTATTTTGTGGTTGATTTCATAACTTTAAAAAGTTGATAGAATAAGTAAGGAATATATCCTTGGAGTACAAACTATAGATAAAACCGATGGAAAATAGAAATATCTCTATAATAGAAACAAGTGGGAAGGATTTTAAAAAACATCTATAAATTAAAAATTTGTAGAGTACAAAGACCGAAGCCACCAAAAAACCCAAGTCGATGATAAAACCAAAACTGATGATGAAATCTCTTATGATGAAGAAACACATCTCACAAATGTGGATCAAGGCTACCAAGAAAAAATTGGAATCTAGAATGTCTTTCATAAACAAACCTTTTTTTTAAATATATTTTAAGAATTTCTACTTTGACCAAAGAAATATAAAGAAAATAAGGATCTCTACTTTTCAAAAGACTGTTGGTTTGCTTATCTTTGGGGTTCAGTTTTTCCAATATGAAGTTTAAAATATAATCCTCTTTGACAAATCTATCAGGAAAACAAAATAAGAGTAAACAAACTGTAGCCTATCACAGTCCTTTAAGCTGTCCCAAAAGCCCTGTCAAAGTCGTCCATTTCTCAAATGCACTAGCTGATGACACGAAAGCAAGCTTCGATGACTCTATATCGTTCTTATTCACTGCAAAACATGAATCAAAACCCAAGTTCAATAAGATCTTTATAATAGTTTAATGATAATTATGAGTCCTGTAAGTGGATAAGTTAAGAAGAAGAAGAACAAGACCTGATGTAATTAGAGAAGCTAATGATGAATTAAATGCTTCTACTTCTGTAGTTTCTTCTGGGCTTGAACTTAACTGTCACAAGAACACAAAGAAGTAACAATACCATTAAACAAAGTCTACTTTATGCAGAGAGACAAATAATCTTGATGATTTGAGCAGTTGTTTTTTCATTTAACTAATTCAGTGTAAAGAGTTAAGAAGCAAGAACGACCTTTGTGAAAGCCGAGTTAACGGTTTTGACCCATTCGGTATCAATGCCTTTACCCAAAACAGAACCTGCACTTGGTAGATCATTGTTCTCAATGGCTTGTCCTACTTTGCTTAACTTGTAAACAAGATCCTGCAGATACCCTGTAAACTATGTGCTTTTAGTTAGAGAACCAAGAACATCACACACAATAGTCCCTAAAAGAGCATAGCTTGTCCATCAGTTTGTTCTGATTACTCATGAAACATTGGAGGAAGACAACGGAAACCAAATCAGACCAAGATTCAATGCAAGTAGCATTGGAATAATCAATTAACTATGATAGACCATAACACAAAGAGAGCACATTTTGTCCCATAAACACTTTTTTGGTCCCATAAACACTTCTCCAATCAATTTGCTCTGATTACTATGAAGATCATAACCCCAGAGAAAAACAGACTTCTCCATAATTTAGTACATGGAAATGGCATTGGAAGTTAAAACAAGCTAATTAACTATAAAGACCATAACAAAAAATAAACAATATGTGCCTAAAAGAGTAATCTTTTCATCAAATTGTTCTGATTACTTCATAAAGCATTGGAAGAAGATAAAGGAAACAAAATTAGACTAAGTTTCAATGTCACTAGCATTGGCACAAACTAATCTAACTAAGAAACTACAGTATCCTATTGATTCTTCTCGTTGCTGTTACATCAGAAGAACCAAGTTTTGGGGGGTCTTTCTAAACACAATATATTCAATTTCTCCAACATACAGTGGACCAAAACCATAAAAACCAAATTTTGCAATGCAAAAACAAAGATAAAAGGTTCATTATCTCAAGTAAAATTTGAGGGGAGATTCAAGGAGTACCCTTTTCTTTCACAGCAGAATTAAGAACAGCTTGTCTCTCAATTCTCTTCTTCCTATCTTGCTTCACTTTCTCCAAAAGCTCTTCATCATCATCAGCTTCAAGAATAGCTGCATTCGCATCGTGTCTTCTTCTATCATTACTCACGAGATTAATAGCAAGCAAGCTACTCATAAACCCAAGTGACAATTCTCTTCTGTTCGATAACAGAGTCGATGTTTGGTTCTTACTGTTTCCTGAGTATACAATTTGGTTATTCTTCGAAGAAGTTGAAGAAGAAAGAGTGGTAGAGAAGAAAGGGTTTAAAGTAGATGAACATAAGAGTGATTTCGCCATTTTTGCTTCTCCTTCTCTTCGAAATTTCTACTTGGCATTTTTCCGAAAGATCGTTTTTTATGGCTTAGGTAATGATGATGATAAGGTCTCTTGCCACATTGTTGCGTTGTGTTGTTTTCCTCCAATCACTCACTCTCACTTTTTAATTCATTTTTCTGCAATTTCACAATACTGAATTTTCTATTAAAAATAAAACACAATTAGTGTCTGAAATATATTAATTATTCTTATACATTTTTTTCGTCTGAAAATTCATATAAAAATAACCAGAATAGAATACATTTTGAGGATACAAAAACCGATAAAACATGACAATTTTCTCGAAAACTAAAGCCAAAAAAGATAAATTAAACTAGAAAACATGAAAGAATTAGATTAGAACACTTATGGACTTATACTCGAAAAGCTACTATCTCGAACCAAATTAATGTCTAAACCTCCTAGGATGAATCGATGTACCTAGTTTTTATCTTATACATTAAGAAATTGTTATTTTTCACTTAATTTTAGCAATCTTATCTTGGATTATCAACACTACCTTGAAAAATGTAGTGTGTTTCTTTACAACAGTTGGGAATTGACAAATCAGCAAAAAATGAAACATTTAACCAATTAATATACTTTCTCCACTAAATATTTTGTTAGATTCAATCATTTTGTTCTCAACAAAACCAAATTGGCCTAAACAAATATATCCAACTTTTACCGTTGACATGTTTCAAATACAACCTTTTAAGATCCTACGACTCTACATTACCCCAAAAACTAAAATTAAAGATGATTTAGGCCATAGAAGCAAATCCAATTTTTTTCACTTCCACCACCAAAACTGTCGAAACAAAAACATTTTCCTCATCCTAATATTGTAAGCCATGAAAGCTCTAGCTTTGACTGGATCACCATTTAGATACTCGAATGCATACATCTGTTTTGCTTCTTCCAATCCATCAATCTCCATCACTGCTTCCAACAACTCATCTGTATTGATCAATGTTTTGCTTTGATCCACTGCATCAGCTAGACGACGAATACTAGAGGCAACTGCTAACATTGCTTCTTGAAATGGATCTGCATTTCGAGGTCGTTTGAAAGGTTGTCTTAAAGGATTTTGAAAAGGAGGAGGAAGCTCTTGCGACTCTTCATGCGTGTATTCATTTGGCGCTGCATATGACTCTGTTCCATCTGTATCGCTATGTTCTTCAGAACTTGCTAAAGGAAATGAAGCAGAATCTTCTTCAAAGTTCCTAACATCGTTAAGGTGATGATTGATTTCGTTCTTCACCTTGCTATATCGACCTGGAGCTTGATAGTCACCACATACTATTCTAAGTTCATCATACATCTCAATTTGCTTTCCCTTGAATGCTTTTGCGTCTGGGTGCACCTGTTCCAACCATTTTTTAGTGAAAATTGTGCACTAAGAAAGATTAATGAAGTAATAATGGTGTATATATATACTTACAGCAATATATCTTTTCCAGAGCTCATCACTTTCGCAATCGATCATTTTTGAGCTTGGGTTCCACCAGAAACCATCTCGACTAAGTATATCTCTCATTACTCTGTATCGTTTCTTGATTGTCTTCAGGCGATTGATTACTTTTTGGTTATTCAAGTTTAGATTGAAACGAGTATTAACCGCAACACAAGCAGCAGTGTATGCGTTCTCGTTGAAGCATTTGTCTACTTTGTTCCCGCTTTTCGCCTGAATAGCCAAAGCTTCAATAAGACACTTATCCATTCCAATGGACCATACAACATTTCTCCCTTTATGCTTCATCTCTCGTCTCTGTACTGGCAAACCATATTGATCCATCCCTGATTCAGTTACGTTAAAACCATGGAATCTAAGAGCACAATATGTCACAAAGTGAAGAATCAACAAATATTTTATCCATATACCATAATACCACTAAACGAAAAAGTTAAGTTGTTCACACAAAAAATAAAAATGGTTACAATTAACTACAGTGCAACGACTAACAACAGAGATCACAGATTTCACACTTAACAATCACATTTCTCAGAAATAAGAATACCAGAGTGATCAGGGAAACACAAGCAATGGAATTGTTTGCTCACAGGAATGACTACATAGACTCTTCTGAGATGATATGATGATTTTACCCATAAAGAACAAGATCATGGTCACAAAAAGTGTTGTTACAGGAGGCACCAAACTCATACATGAACAGTAATGGTTCTTCAACATCTATAGCAACAAAGAGAGAAATAGTGACAGCACCATATGAACTAGTAACAGTAGATGAACTCTGCTAAACTCGAGAGACGTAGCAACTTTAAGTTCATCAAAATTTTCAATTTGTCTCCACAAATAGTTGGAAGGACATATTTCCGGGTCAAGCAAGATTAAAACATATCATCTACTTCAAGCAAGTAACTGTAGATATTAGAAAACGCTAAGATTAAAGAAGGCTCCATTGACATGTAATTCAAGCTACAAAGCCAAAGAAAACTCTATACCATTTAAACAACCTAAACTCATCTCTCTTTCAGACATTGAAGAAAGAGCTCAAAAACTAATTTAGCTAATAAAAAAAAAAAAAACTCAAGCCAGTTCAGTAGTAGAAACCCTAGCTCACTATGAAACGAAACAAAATGAGAAAACACAGAAATTACATACAAATACCTTCGAGGATGTGAAATCAGACTAAACCAAGATCGCAGACGAATAGAGGAATCAAAAGTGGCCGAAGAGCAAGTGCGACATTTTTGAGAAGAAGAAGAAGAAAGCTCAATTAGGTTTAATTTTCCCTTTTCTTTTTTTTTTTTTGAAAAATAAGGTAAATTTTCTCGAACCCACCTGAGTATTTCTTTCTCGAAAACCAAAGTCGTCGAGGAAAATTTCCCCATTAACGCTTTGACAAATACGGTGCGTTTTTGAAAAACCTAAGCAAAATGGACCCAGAATCGTTTTTGGTCTGATATTTTCTTGCCTTTTCCCGGAAAATCTAACCAAATTTTCCTTAGTGTTTTTAATTTTAATTTTTCCTTCTTGGTCAATCATTTATTAATCATCAGCCACGTGGCATAATGTATGCAAAGTGAACTAAATCACCGGGTCCGGGTTGAATAAAACGGGTCAGACCCGAAACTTCTTCTGTTGCTACTTAATGGGCCGAATAAAATTAAACTCATATGGCCCATAAGATTAATAAAGCCTCGGGTCAACGGGTCATACCCGATTCTTCAGCGAATGGTCTTATATATATAGCTGTCTGCAGCGACTTTTCTCTCGATTCCTTCATTATATTGAACAAAATTATTAAAGCTATGGCTATAGATGAAAGTAGAAAAGTCTTTGAGAAAATTAAGACCATATACAGTATAAATAAGATGTTAGACAATATATCAAGCTCAATTCTGTGATTTCAGAGTCTCAACAACAATTGTTAATGTGTTGTTATAGCCTCTAAAGATTGAAAAGTATTGTTGTGTTCTGCTTGTTCTTGGTTAATATGTTCAGTTCAGGAGAGCTTGAAAAGCTATTTGTCAACAATGGTGCGTGAGATAATCTACTTTGAGCAAGGATGGAGCTATGTGCAGACTAGTATTACCAAGTTGAAACGGATTTTGGAAGGACTACCTGAACCAGAGTTTGATTCTGAACATTACATGAAGCCTTATACGTATGTCTTCTTATACAAGTTAAAAGTTTGAACCAAAGTTTGTGGTTTGGTTGTTTGTAAAACTAGTACTTATGATTGGATTTTACATGATTCTCAGGACTGTCTACCACATGTGTACTCAAGAACCTCCTCATGATTATTCAGAGCAGCTTTATGACAAGTATCGTGAAGCATTTGAGGAATACATCAACTCAACAGTGAGTTTTACTGTTATTTATAAGTTTGTACTCATTGTCTGCAATTTCCTCTTTATTCATTGTCTGCAATTTCCTTTTTACTCGTTGTCTGAAACTTGATGGTGTTACTTTTGTGTACAGTCCTGATTCTTGAGTTGTTCTGTTGTTTAGGTATTACCTGATTTAAGGAAGAAGCATGATGAGTTTTTACTGAAGGAGCTAGTTAGAAGATGGTCTAACCATAAACAAATGGTTAGATGGTTAGCTCGGTTCTTCTACTATCTTGAGCGTAAGTTCATTGTTAAGAGAAGACTTCCACCTCTGAATGAAGTTGGCATGACATGCTTCTGTGACTTGGTTTGGCATTCATTCTCCTGACGATTTATAGCTTTCTATTGTACTGAATTCGTTTTTAGATGTTTCCTTGATTCTGTTTGCTTCAGGTCTATAATGAGTTGCATTCTGAGATCAAAGATGTTGTTATGGCACTTGTAAGTATAGCATCTGCAATTTGCATTTATATCAAACTATGTTTTTGTCTGATTCAAGGTCTAAACTGACTTTATCTGTGTATCAGGTTACTAAAGAACGAGAGGGTGAGCAATTTGATAGGAATTTACTGAAAAACGTATTGGAAATCTATATAGAGATTGGAATGGGAAAGTTGAAAAGATATGAAGAAGATTTAACATCTAGAAGAACTCTGATTACATATAATTCATTTTTACATATAATTTTATTCCATTTATTTGTCATTTGAAAATGATAATATTCTCTGCATATGGCATAAAAAAAAAACATAGATAGTAAACTTTACTGGCATTTTCTAGATATATAGATTTGATTCAGTGTATGAATCTTCTTCTTTTTTTTTTATTATTCCCATTGCTATATTCTTTGATGTGTTAGAAAACTAATTTCGAAGTTTGAAGGAAGAATCATATCAATTATGTTAAACCGGTTTAAATGTATCTAAACCGAGTGGTTGCTGTAAAACGGTCTACTTACTGGGCCTGATTAATGTAATTTAAAAAGGCCCATATAAAAGATTTAAAAACGGTTCGGGTTAACGGGTCTTACCCGATTCTTTCTCAAACGAAAACCCTAGTTTTCTCTAATCTTATATATGGCCGTCTGCAATTCCTTTTCTCTCAACTCAACAATGATTACATTAAGCTTCTTCAGTTTGATTCTTCTTTTCAATTGGATGTTGTTCAATTTGGTTTCAATTCTGTTTTCTTTGATAGTTCTAATCTTTTTTTTTGGTTAACTTTGATTTTGGCGAAATTAGGGTTTACAGGCAGTGATGATGAAAACCTACCTATTTTATGAGGAGCATTATTGTTTTCTCTGATTAGAAAATTTACCAATGGATCCTTCTGAGCCCGTATTTCACTTCAATTCTCTTGAAAATTTGTGTTCTGTTTTGGTTACATTGATTTTGGCGTAATTAGGGTTTAGAGTGAAGGCAGTGATGATGAAAATCTACCTATTTTATGATTCTCATTGATTAGAAATTTTACCAATGGATCCTTCTGAGTCTTCACTTTGAATTACTATCACAATTCAGTTTTGTTTTTTGGGATTATTCATAATTTTTTCATTCGAAATTGTTTTTTTATGTCGTTTGTTAGAGTTTGATGAGAAAGAGCCAATGGAATGATGATTAAACTTATTCGGAAATTATTGTGTCGACCAAAATACAGACTACAATTATCTGATCACTTGGCTCTCTCATCAATCGTCACTTCAATCTGTTTTTCTTCTATCGATTCTTTTGTTTTGAATCAAACTTTTGGTTTTCTTAATCTACTGAATCTTTTGTTTTGAATCAAATATAAGAACATAAACTGGGTTCAAGACCATGAACTTGAACTGTTGAAGGAACATAAACTGGTGCAAAGGCTCCAACACACTTCACTTGTTACTTAAACTTGAACTTTATTACCAACAATATAGAGACCAGATTAAGAATTAACAAATATACATGTTTCATGAATTGAAGCAATTTTTTCTCCATAGAAAACAGTACATAACACTACATAATCGGTTCAGTATTGGTTTAGACGATCGTATCTTAACCTTGACACTTAAGTAATATGATGAATGGAATCGAATAGTTGTAAAAGAACGTGACAATTGGAAAGCTTTTGAAGCTGGTTAAGACTGTTAATTGACATTTGGAAAGCTTTTTTGATTTATCATCACTTATGAATCTTTTGGAGTTAATAATGAAAATCTGAGTTTGCAGAGAGCATAATGCTAATTGAACCATGAGAAACAAATATTGGTATGGGAAAAAAACCAAAGTCTCGTATATGTTTTTAACGCCATCTTTTGTTTTGGTTCCAATAAGGATGAGAAGAAGAATCATGTTGCCTCGATGGTTGTTGTTGTCCCCTCAGGTTAGGATGGTTCCTACTAGGACTATGATCAGGACTCCAAGATTCATATCCTGGATTGTTACTCATGTACTGGTTATTCCTTTGGTAAGGAGAAGCTAGTGAGGCAGGTGCAATCTCGTTTGCTTGATGTGTGTAATAACTGTTCTGACTTTGCTGGGACCTCCATGAACCCAATGTCTCTGTGCCCATTTGTCCTACCGGCTCCCTAACCGCATATGAGGTTGTTGACATTGACTGTTGTTGTTGGAGATGTTGATTGTGATGAAGTTTTGCTTGCATATGTAGTTGTTGTCTTTCTGTGTGACGCAATGTGAGCGAGTTATTAAAGGCTGATGAAGCATGTCGGGAGATCGCTTGTTCGTTTGGTGATTGCCATTGCATTGAAGCAACACGAATCTGAGTACCGGGTCTAGCAAGTGCAGCAGCACCAACTTGGTTTTGCCTTGAAAATGGATTCCGAATCGCTTCTTGTCCCCATCCACTCTGCAAATATGGAACGATATACTAACTTCAGTAATATGATAAAAGAAAGTGAACGTCAACCTCTTATGAGGCACTGTCTACATCAAGTTAGATCTAACATTATTAGATCCCAGTTTGGTGATAGCTAGAGCTTGTCATAGTTCTTTGGTTTCTTCAGTGTCATGACACTAATTATCGTGTAATATCATTTTGGCAGTTTGATCAATCAGTAAAGGTTCCATAGGTTTCTCTTGCAATTTTTGGGGTGCATAGGTTTCAGGTAACGCACCATTCCAGTATTAGTTGGTGGTGTGGGAGATGGAAGCGAAACTTCGACCTTTTCTTCAACTTGCTTATTTGAGCTACTGCTTGAGTTTGGTGCACCAGTCTTAATCACATCAAGCAGTTTTACCATATCTTGGCCAGCTAAATTACTGGGCTTTCCAGAAGTCAATGCATAAACAAGACCTGGGTTCTTAAGTAACGCAGCTAATAACTCGAGATCAGGTTCCGAGGAAACGCTTTGTGATGAAGAAGTTGTGGCAGCACCAGCAGCAGTACACCGTTCATCAGAGGAGTCCGGTGGTTCTGCTAAACTTTCTTCTGGGGGCTGTTGAGACGGTATTTCAGGGGTCAAACTGTCATCAAAGTCCATTTCCCTGTCCCATGGTTCCTTAGGGTTCAACGGTATATTTTGAAGAGCCTGATATATTGTTTCACTTTCTCGCCGGATTCTGTTTTTCTGAACATCAACCTCCTTGCTATTACCACCAGTAGCTACTCTCCAGAGTTCATCAAGTTTCATTCCTGCACAAAACGAGGTATCAGAAAGAAATCTGAATAAATATCAAAATATAAGTGAACTAACGAAGAATGGTATACCTGGTGGCACATGCCAATCAATCTGCTTTCTCTTGCAATTCTTTAGAATAGCTTGTGGACTCATTTTCAACAAAACTCCCACCTTACTAGAAATGCTTTTAGGAGGTGTTGAAGGTATTCTACATTCATCAGCTTGTACTGGGGCATTTACAGCCGGTGAATTGCCAGGCTGAGCCGTAGAAGGTTCAGGTGTGTCTTCAGTCTTAGGTTCATTACACTGACTAGGTGGAGAATCCTTGGCTGGCTGAAGAACCAATGGACTCTCAGGAACAATGGTTTTCGAATCACCAATGGCACCTGGTAAAGGGTCCTTTTTATTATTCTTGCCCTGCATATAAAGAGCTCGCATCTTTGCTTTCTGAATATCATCAGCTGACATAGGGCGGCTTCGACTTGAAGTTCCTATTCTTACTGTCTGAGGACTCCTTCCAGCAGCTTTTTGGCCTGGTTGCTCCACCATCTGAATTTTTCTGCGTTCTTTGTTATCTGCTACAAGCTAAGGAAATTGATTTCGAGCCAAAAACTACAAGGGAAGGCTTATATCTTGAGTCAGGACAAGGACCATAACATGAAGAGAAATATCTGGTCAGTCTCTTGAGATAACAGGTTGCACATGCATAACAACGACTCAATACAAGTAGCCTATGCTGATACTAATTTATCAATGCATCGATATTGATTTAAATCAATTGGTGCTTCAATAGAAGAGCTCAAACACAAGGATACATGATGGAGTTGAACCAAGCACGTGCTTCTTCGTGGAATCATCTGTAGAAGTAAACAGCAGTTTTGGACCAGGTGACGATTCAGACCTCCTGGACCAAAAGAAACCAATAATTATGAAGCCACCAAATCAACAAAAGGGAACCTATTCTAGATGGAAGATAATAATCAATCTGATACCTGGCATTCTCTGACCTTCCATTTGAGAGACTAAGAATATCTTCCTGTTACAACACAAAGAAAGGTTTGAGGAACTGATGTGGTGTACCTAATAGAAATAGGTTCAGATTTGCCCCACTTACAGGATTGGTACTATCACCCATTATTTCAGCAATACTGCACAACAAGGCAAATTTCTATGAGTAAAAATCACTAACAACAAAATGGGAAGTCAATAAAAAATATTTAGCCAACAGGTAAACCTCAACTTGCCTCTGTTTCAGAAGCAATTGACTCTGGGAATCAATTTGTGGATTGTTACGATTTTGTTTCTTCATAGCTTGAATTTTTGCAAATAACTTGGTCCATCTGGATAACAAACCTTTTGCCCTGTTTGATATGTCTGATCTTCAAATCAGATAATGAAATCAAAGAAATCATAACACGACCTTTGGCATTAATGAAAGCTACACAACATTTGAGTTTCTAAGAAATTTCACCTGATGTCCTGTAGAAACGAAGTCCATTGACGCTTTGCAATATGGCTGACATATTTTCCGGAGATGCTTTGTGGAGAGGCAAATGACAAAGTACCTGCATGTTGAATATCAATTTTCCATACAGCTTGAATTTTTTTACCGCAATTCGGTTGCAAGTAAATTAATGATGTACCTTCAGGATAAGAAGTAAGACAGTTGTCTGCTCTTCACTAGCAGCTTGACTCAACCATGTTGTAAGTATCAAAACCCCTCCTTTTGATAAAAACCTGTGCATACGTAGAAAATGACAGTCAAGAACACAACTGTCAAAACATTACGATAAAAAAAATACAACATAATGTGATAGAGAAATCTCAATTAGTACCAGATCAGCACAGAAGAATCTTGTATCTGCATGATCCACTCCATCAATTTCACTTGGCCTGAAAATGTTTCTTCTTTACGCAACAGAGAAAATATATTTTCAACAAAGTATTTGTCTGCTTCACTGATGTCAGGTGGAATATCCTCAGGTGGCATATGTGCCATTTTTTCACCTTCACCCAAGCTCATAGAACATGCCTCTGGATGTGTAGAGTTCAAGGGAACGGGATCAACATGTTTTGTGACATTGTTATTTTCCAGAACACCATCATCTTGTAAAACAGGAGTATTAAGCTTCTCCCTTGAAAGCCTCACCTGTTTCCTTACTCTTGTCTTTTGAGTAACAAAAAAATCTCGAACCTGCCATCAAAAATATAATAGAGATACCACCAAAGTCTCAGACCACCTCAACATGACAGATCTAAACTGGCGTTAAAAGCATTGCCAAAAAGAGTACTTATAATGACGAAGAACAATACCTGGGCCACTGTGATGCCAAATAGAGCACTTATCTCCCTAGATTCCTTCTTACTAATAGCATCTTTAATTGCGAAAACTGCTTGCAGATACTTAACAGCCTTTGGATTCAATAAGTCTCTTGGCCGCTTTCCTGAAATATATAGAAATTCATCAGATACGAAGCACCAAGCAAGCAAAAGGTTGGGTGTGCTTGTTTTAGGGAACATAGAGACCAATAATGAAGTGTATCATTATCGGTGATATACATTTAAGACAGAGAATAAGACATGAAACTATGAAAGCAATAGCAGTAAGACAAGAATACTTAAATAAACTAAAACAAATGCTTGAAGGCGACTGAGAGGCATAAAATCAATCCATATGAAAATGTCCAATAATAAGCATGATTATGCAAAATGATCCCAAGAATCATAACACTCACCAATTTTTATAGACAAAGCACCAGCAGCCTGAAAAAAATAGAAACAAAACAGATCAATTCGTGAACAGAGATGATACAAATGATCACTTGAAGGACTATGTGACATATAAACAATTAAACCATCACCATTACAGATGGGTCAAGCAATTGAATTATGAAGCAAAGTTTGTGTACAACGAAGTTAACCAATGTACAGAAGAAGCGGAAAACTCAAAAACACCTCTAATTTTGCTAGACTCCATACCCTTTCAGAATTTATATCAAAATCCAATTGAGTTATCTTTCTCAGCTTTAAACCAGTACTTTCGATTTCACAAAACAATCAAAATGAAAACCTACCATTTCTTGCGCGAGGGGGTTAACGCCGGTGAGTTTACATTGCGTAACGACAACATCTTGAAACTGATCGATCTGGCTATGGAAAAGCTCCTTCTGAGAATCCAATAGCTCCATTAACGACTCCACCGATTTGCCGATTTCTACCACCTCCTTTAACGCGTCCATGGCCGCCGATGGAAAACTCGAAGACCAATACGCAATCGGAATTCAAAATGTGCATCAGTGAATTCCTCTGAGCTGAGATTCAGTGATTCCTACGTTGAGAAAGAGCTACAACGATAAATTCAATAAACATGGTACCTAATTTCGGATTGTACAAAGTCGGGTTAGGGTTTCGGTTTTCTCGTAAAAGCATAAACAAGTACAGACAGCAAAAAAAAACCTAAAACGCAGCGTTTTGATACAGATCTGCTTAAATTAAATTTAAATAAAAAGATAACCCTCATATTAAATAAGTATACTTAACTTGAATTTGTTAACAAAAAAAAAGATAATTCCTAAATAATTATATATATAGAGGTGAATAATAATAGAAGAAGTAGGAGTTTATTTTTCGGAGATATTTTTTTTTTTTTGCTTTCACCGCCTTCAAAGGTCTCGACCTCTTTCTCTTCTATTATATTATTCTGCCTTTCTCAACGATTTTGAGGGTTTTGATCTTCTCTCGCTTTACTTTTCGATCGCTAAAGCTATCACCGATCCTGTTGATTCGATAACCTTCAAGGAGTTTTTGTGGTACGCGACATCTTTTGTGTGATTAGGGTTAAAGATCTCGCGTTATCACTACTTATCTCAATTTCGTGATTGTTTTATATATTTTTAATACTGTTTTTCGAATTCTTTGTTGATTTTCCGTCTTTTTAGGTTGATTTTTTCGAGGTTTTCTGGAATCGGGATTGTTAGGGTTACATCGGTGTCTCTGGATTGCGTAATTTCGTTATTATTTCAGTTAATGCGTATACTTCGATTCTTTTGTTTTCTTACCATGTGATACTTTAGGGTTTTTGTTGGGTGATTAAACTAGTTTTGATTTCGATAATGTAGGTGTTAACGTGTTGTTATAGCCTCTTAAGATTGAAAATTATTGTTGTTGCGTCTTTTAATTCGTTCTTTTGATACTGTTGTGCTAAAGTTTTGTTTTTTCCTTGTTCATGGTTAACTTATTAGGTTAACGGTAGCTTCACAACATGGAGCGAAAGACAATTGACTTGGATCAAGGATGGGACTATATGCAAACTGGTATTACCAAGCTGAAACGGATTCTGGAAGGACTACCTGAGCCGCAATTCGACTCTGAGCAATATATGATGCTTTACACGTAGGTCTTTTATTATTTGTATATTACCTTATAGCGGTTTGGTTGTTTGACACTAGTACTTATGAGGGATCTTATCTGATTTTCAGGACTATCTACAACATGTGCACCCAGAAACCTCCTCATGATTATTCACAGCAGCTGTATGACAAGTATCGTGAAGCGTTTGAGGACTACATCGGCTCAACAGTGAGTTTGATTAGTATTCATTATCTATCTTAGTAACGTCCTGTAAAGTTGTTCAAATTGTTTATTTGCTCTCTTGTTTTCCGTGTTTAGGTTTTACCTGCTTTAAGGGAGAAGCATGATGAGTATATGCTGCGGGAACTCGTTAAAAGATGGTCTAACCATAAAGTTATGGTTAGATGGCTATCCCGATTCTTCTACTATCTTGACCGCTACTTCATTGCTCGGAGATCACTTCCACCACTGAACGAAGTTGGCCTGACATGCTTCCGTGACTTGGTTGGTATTCGTTCTTGTGATAGCTTTATAGCTTTCCATCGTACCGAATTTAACTCTTCCTTGATTTTATTTATTTCAGGTCTATAATGAGTTGCATTCTAAGGTCAAAGAAGCTGTTATAGCACTTGTAAGGATGGCATCTTTGAATGCCTTTGTATCCCACTATGCTTTCACTGATTCAAGGTCTAACATAGCCTTTTTTTTGTGTCAGATTGATAAAGAACGGGAGGGTGAGCAGATCGATAGGACGCTTCTGAAAAATGTATTAGATATATATGTAGAGATTGGAATGGGACAGATGGAAAGATATGAAGAAGATTTTGAAAGCTTCATGCTTCAAGATACTGCAGCTTACTATTCTCGCAAGGCATCAAGCTGGATCCAGGAAGATTCTTGCCCAGATTACATGTTGAAGGCATGACTCGTGTTATCATTTTCTGAATATTGTTTTCAATTCACATTAGTCAACTATATTTATTAACCTTTGATCTTTCATGTTGCAGTCTGAAGAATGTCTAAAGAAGGAGAGGGATAGAGTTACTCATTACCTTCATTCAAGCAGTGAGCCGAAGCTGGTTGAGGTTCGTAATGATACATTATGTACAATATTTTGTAATTATGCTTGTACTTATATGTATGTTGAAGAAACCATGTCTTGCGCAAGCCTTGCATCTTTATTTGTAAATAATATACTATTTCAGCTCTCCTTATTTGTGTTGTCCGAGCATATAATATTTTATACATTGAAATCTGTTTGACCTCTATGGTTATCTTTCGTATGCAGAAAGTACAACATGAATTGCTAGTAGTGTATGCAAATCAGCTTCTCGAAAAAGAGCACTCAGGGTGCCGTGCATTGCTAAGAGATGACAAGGTAGATCAGTTACATTTGTTTGTATTAAGAAAGAGTTAGTGTCTTTAGTTCTGTCTTTAATGGAGTATTTTTGTATACTTTCAGGTGGATGATCTATCCAGGATGTACAGGCTTTACCACAAAATTGTGCGAGGTTTGGAACCAGTCGCAAACATATTTAAGCAGGTTTCTTACCTATTTTATTCCTTTGCTTACGATTAGCCAAGAGATAGTACCTTCTTTATGGTTTACATTCTCTTAGTTGTTGTATGATATTAATTGTAATTTGTAATATGTGTACAGCATGTCACAGCAGAGGGTAACGCACTTGTCCAACAGGCCGAGGACACAGCTACTAATCAGGTTCATTTTAATTTACCTGTCGCTAAACTCTTTTCTGTTTTTGACTGCTTTTCATGTCGTTGCTAAGATCATTTTTATTTTACAGGCTGCAAATACTGGTAGTGTCCAGGAACAGGTAAAAATTGTAAACTGATTACAGTAATTCAGATTTTTTGGAAGTTAGCACTTCATATTTTTGTGAAATATTTTGGCGATTCACTTTCTCCCTTTTATTGTTTTCAGGTTCTTATCAGAAAAGTGATTGAACTACATGATAAATACATGGTCTATGTCACCGAGTGTTTCCAGAATCACACCCTCTTCCACAAGGTCTGTTACACTCTCTGTGTACTTGTCACAAGTCCATCTTATTCATGTGTACATTGTTTTGTTAACCTAAATTTCTTGAAACGTATTGCAGGCTTTGAAAGAAGCATTTGAGATTTTCTGTAACAAAACAGTTGCCGGAAGTTCAAGTGCAGAATTACTTGCAACATTTTGCGACAATATTCTGAAGAAGGGAGGAAGTGAAAAGCTGAGTGATGAAGCTATTGAAGATACGCTTGAAAAGGTTCATCTCTTCGTCAAACTATAGTTGCTAAGTTCACTTTTTAATTCTCTTGAAACCGGTCCTGAATTGTATAATGGTGTTACAGGTGGTCAAATTGCTTGCTTATATAAGTGACAAGGATCTTTTTGCGGAATTCTACAGGTTTATCTCCCATTCCTATCTTTCTTTACCTCATTTCCGATTTTTTTTTCTTACTCTTTGTTTTTCTGTGTAGTTTTGGTCATACTAGTATTTTGTGGAGATGCCTTTTCATATATTATGCGATTGAAAAATTTGGATTACTGAGTTGCGAGCTGTCTTGTTTACTGTTAATTGTAGGAAGAAGCTGGCTCGTAGGCTCTTATTCGATCGCAGTGCTAATGATGATCACGAGAGAAGTATCCTTACAAAGCTCAAGCAACAATGTGGTGGGCAGTTTACTTCTAAGATGGAGGGCATGGTTAGTTAGTTTACCCTGGGTTTATCTATCTTAAGGTGATGCTTGCTCTGATGATTTATGCTTACTATATCATTTGATCTGTTGGTTACAGGTGACAGATTTGACACTAGCTAGAGAAAATCAAAACAGCTTCGATGAGTATCTACAAAATAACCCAGCTGCAAACCCAGGGATTGACTTGTCCGTCACTGTTCTTACCACTGGTTTCTGGCCAAGTTACAAATCATTTGACATAAATCTACCCACTGAAATGGTACAAACAGTCAAAATTTGTTTGTGCGTGAGTAGGAAGAAGTTTTCCCCATAGATCTTAATTCATTGGTTTGTTCTTTCAGGTCAAGTGTGTTGAAGTCTTCAAAGGGTTTTATGAAACGAAAACAAAACACAGGAAGCTTACCTGGATCTATTCACTAGGAACTTGTCACATCAGCGGGAAATTTGATCAAAAGCCTATTGAATTAGTTGTGTCTACGTACCAGGTATTGTTCGTTTCTTAGAATTTGTTTGTATATCCGATCTTTTATAACTTGCCTCTTATTCCAGTTTTCTAATATTAAAATTCCATGTTCAGGCTGCTGTGCTTCTTCTGTTCAACACAACAGACAAATTGAGTTACACTGAAATCTTAACTCAGTTGAACCTAAGCCATGAAGATCTCGTCAGGTTGCTTCATTCCTTGTCATGTGCTAAGTACAAGATTCTCCTCAAAGAGCCGAGCACCAAGACTGTCTCCCAGACTGATGTTTTCGAATTCAACTCCAAATTCACCGATAGAATGCGCAGAATAAAGGTCTGTGTCACATATTATCGTTAATCAAAGCTTAGCCTTAAGTTCATGTCTTCTTTTAACATATTTGTTAATCCTTTACCTCAACTTTGGTGATTTGCATACAGATCCCTCTTCCTCCAGTTGATGAAAGGAAGAAAGTCGTGGAAGACGTTGATAAAGACAGACGCTACGCAATTGATGCAGCCATCGTAAGAATCATGAAGAGCAGAAAAGTGTTGGGACATCAACAGCTTGTTTCCGAATGCGTTGAACAACTTAGCAGAATGTTCAAGGTAAAGCTACTAGATATATAAACATTTGAAAGTGTAATGATTTTCTGAAGCTAATTTGATTATGTGGTTTTGATGCAGCCTGATATTAAGGCGATAAAGAAACGTATGGAGGACTTGATAACGAGAGATTACTTGGAGAGGGACAAAGAGAACCAAAACATGTTTAGGTACTTGGCTTAGGGCAAAACACAACTATGAAAGTGGTTGGGCTCATGAAAGGTATTTGCAGTGAAGAAGCATCTACTTGTATATTAGAAGTCCATATGGATATTATCTTGAACCAGATTATCGGGCTTCGTTTTCATTTTTACTCCTTTTTTTTAATATTCAGTTGTGCTTTTTTTTTTTTTTTTTTTTTTTTTTTGGGATGAAATTTGCCTTGTGGGGTTTTGTTTCTTGGATCTTCAAATGAAAATGGAGAATGCCTTAATGAATGAATCTCTTCTTTCAAATATCGTCGATCCTTTTTTATTGTGTGTCATCTATCTTTTTATGTGCTGTGTTAATACGATTGAAAAATGTTAGCAAAACCTTGTAAGATCTCTTTTCTACACTGGTAAGAAATACAAAAGCCTCCAGGGAAACTAGACATCTTTAGAAATTTAGTCGGGAAAAGACAAGCTAACACAAAATAGCACTAGAAATGGTTTAGAAAGATTAGTAAGCACATACTCCGATAAACTACTAGCCGGAAATGAAATAACTTTGTAAGATCATTAATAGGGTCCCTCCCTAATATTATCAAAATCTTATTGGGGTTAGCCATGGTTTTTCTGTTGTTTCAGTGTTTGTTTCTTTTGGTTTTGGAAATTTAGTAACCAATATGTATTTAATAAAATTTGGTTTGGTTTCAGTTGGTTTGGTTCTAGAAATATGATAACTTATGTGTACGTATTGAAATTCGGTTCAGTTCCAATTTCGGAAAAATGAAACCAAATTAGTTTCAAAATGATATTGATTTAGAATATTCACTTTTTTCAAAAAGTAACCAAAAATTACGTGGAACCCAATGGATCTTCTCTGGAAACCAAAACTAAACCGAAATTAACTAATAATTCTTTCTAGAAAATTTCAGTTCACTCAGTTGTAATTTTCTTGGTTCCGGTTATTATAGTAAAAAAGAAGGTTTTCTCTTTTCTTTTTTTTTTTAAGGGCCTATCAAGCCCGTTAGTTTATTAATTGGGCTTACACTTATTATAACAGGCCCAAATAAGATCCAAGTCAATCCGGCGTGTGGTGATAGTGTGAGATACCGATTCTAGGCTCCTTCATTTCTCTCTGCTTCTTCTTCCTTAGATCAAAAACCCAAATAGAGAAAAGCTTCGTGTGCGTCTCTCATCCTCTAAGTTCTCCAAAATGCTGGCTAGACTCGCTGCTAAGCGTCTTCTCGAGATCCGTCAAGTTTTCCGTCAACCAACTTCTCAGGTTTTTCTAATTTTCTAAGCTTCCTCTCCGTTTTACTCTGGATTTTCTCGATCTCATATTCGGTTTGGTCATTTCTATCTTACAGGCGTCTCGTAGCTTGTCGACGGCGTTAAACTACGTGAGTGTTGGATATTTTCATTGATCTGTTCAATTTATTGTTCTAATTTTGTGTTGGCATTTGATTTTTGTTGTTGTTTTGACTACTTATAGCACCTTGATTCTCCTGATAACAAACCTGATCTTCCATGGGAGTTTTCAGAGGCTAACAAATCTAAGGTCAGTGTGTAATCACTTCTCTCTGTGATAATTAAGAAAACTTACAGTCTGTTGAGCGAATCGAGATTTTGTTCAATACGGTAACTCGTTTTGTTAGATTTTCCCTTAGTTAGGTGAATTGTGTGAACAATCGTAGAGATGGAAATTCATTTATAGTCTTACGGGGAAATGATAGACTAGAAGCAGCTCCATATATTTTTCAGATGTTTTCTATAAACCCTCTACATAGACAGTGTTTGATCTCTCCTCATTAGGCAATCAGGATCATGTGAGTTTAGCATTCTTCGAACGGTTACGATTGGGAATTTTTTATATGTTTGATTGCCGTTTTGTGCTTACATACTTTGAATCGCCTATTTGGGAACTGATTCCAGGGATACTTAATACCTGAGTTTTCGAGGAAGGGGTCCAAATGGCCAACAGTTTCTTAGATATAAGTGTGGCAGAAAGATTCTTTGTAAACTGGTTTTTATGGATAAAAATTACTTATAAATACTTGTGCAGTTGGTTCCAGTTTACTGCATTTGTCATATCTGGTTTGAGTGATGACCAGGCCTAGAAAGTGATATTTACCCGATGTATTCAGCTTTTGTGGCATTTTAATGTTGTCTTGAAACTGTACAGGTTAAGGAGATACTTTCTTACTATCCTTCCAATTACAAGCAGTCTGCAGTTATTCCACTTCTAGATCTTGCACAACAGCAGCATGGAGGGTGGCTCCCTGTTTCAGCAATGAATGCAGTATGTCTTTTTTTTTAGTATAATTTAACTATCTCATAATAAATGAAAGGACTGTGAAGTGGGAATGTAGAATTATCTCCTTCTAAAGTTTTTTGCTTGGGTTTGATATCTGTTGTTAAAACTTTATTTTCTGTTTATTTACCATAACATTACAAAACAAATTTGCAGGTTGCTAAAGTTATAGAAGTTGCTCCGATCCGTGTCTATGAGGTTGCAACATTTTATTCAATGTTCAACAGGGCAAAGGTAAAATATGCTTTCTACCCCTAAATTCAAAGTGTCTGCAGTGTACTAGATAAAATAAACATTGCTCACTCAATTTTCATTTGCTCTTACAGGTCGGAAAGTACCATCTGCTAGTTTGTGGGACAACACCTTGCATGATCCGTGGTTCACGAGACATCGAATCAGCTTTGCTAGACCATTTGGGAGTGAAACGCGGTGGTAAAGCTCTATAAGCAATCTTCCATCATGAAAAATAGTAGGTTAATGCTCAGTAATACCAACCTTTGGTCTTATGTTTTCTGTGCAGAGGTTACAAAAGATGGTTTGTTCTCTGTTGGAGAGATGGAATGCATGGTATGGATATCACACCATCTCTTCATTTCCTAAATCGTAAATACAGACAGAATAATTGCCAGAACTAATACTTTCATATGAAAAATACAATTTTAATCCCAGGTTTTTGGATTTGTTACAGGGATGTTGTGTTAATGCACCCATGATCACTGTGGCCGACTATTCCAATGGATCAGAAGGATATACATATAATTATTTCGTATGTCAAACCTCACTGAATACCTTTTCTTTTATTTCACATTATCTTATTGTTTATGTGGTTACTATTGAAAGAGTAAAACGGTATATAAACTCTCTTATGCTATAATACACAGGAAGATGTTACACCTGAGAAAGTGGTAGAGATTGTTGAAAAACTAAGAAAAGGAGAAAAGCCACCGGTAAGACAATACTACTCCATTGCATTTGGATACTTTCCTGATCTTCTACTCGTACTATCATCGGTTGGGTAAAACTATATTGTCTATAACAGTCTAAAGAATCACCAGTTTGGTTCCTATTCACTTTGTTAGATTTTAGGTTTTCCTGTTACGATTGGGTTTTGTTTAGGAAAACAGTTTATTTTCATCCTGGTTATGGTTTGTGTTGGCTATATTGAAAATGAAATGTAGGAGGTTAATTTCCTGTTTGGTTTGGTTTTCCGATTTATGCAATTTCGGTTTGGTTCAGCTAAACCAAAACTCGATCTTTGTTTCAGCATGGAACTCAAAACCCAAAGAGGATCAAGTGTGGACCAGAAGGAGGAAACACAACACTACTTGGCGAGCCTAAGCCACCACAATTCCGTGATCTTGACGCCTGCTAAGCTAAAGTTCTGTTCGCCTCCAGTTTTATGTGGTTCAATAACGCAAAAGGCTATAAGCTTTGTTTGAAGCCTATAGCACCAAGTTGAGTTTGCATACTCTCTTTTTAGTCTTCTTGGTTTTTGGAATTTAGACCCAATTTTAAAAATTACCAAAAAGCATCCTCTTTTATTATGATCTCACTTCTAAGATTTATTATGTGAAATTGTAATAAACAAACAACTCTTGTGTTTATGTAAAAGCCAAGATTTTCCAAATGTTTTGAAGAAACAGAAAATAATTATTTTAATTGGCTAAATAGCACATTTGGTATTCTTTCCACTAATCACAAAATCCTTTAAAAATACCATCAATAAACTTTCTTATTTTCATAACCTTATCTATATTAATGAAATATATACTTGACCAGAAAATAAAAACCTTCTAACTTGTCATCTTTTACATTTTTTTGATACCAAAAATAAATAGATAACAAGTTGGATACTTTTTTTTCCAATTTTTGTTGAAATGCTAACAAAGATTTAAGCAAACTATTTAATTACTATATTACCTCAAAAGTCATACAAAATATATAAATAATAATACAAGGGATGACAAATTACCAATACTCTATTTTATTATTTTATTTTCTTCAAATTGTACAAAACTCAACAAAGGTCCCACACATTCCCACTACTACTAATAATAATAATACCCATTCAAGCTCCTTCAACCTCCCACGAAAGTCTTGAAAACAAAAAGTTGCTTTCATCAAAGTCCACCTAAAAATAAAGGTAAAATGATAACAATTATATTTAATCAAGTAAGCTTTTTGACAAATATTTCCTTCTACTGCAAATCCAACATTGATTCCATCTCCAAAGCCTTTTTTTACCTTTCCAATCAGATAAACCAAGTGGATGTGCAAGAGGAAGAAGAAACCAATAGTCATTAAAACAGAAGCAAAACCCATGTTGGACCATTGAATTGTCTGTACAAACACATATCTTATGGTGGAGGATTTGTCTCAGGTTTGACCACTGAAGATGTATCTGGAGGCTGAGAATGGTAAATTGCCATAGCCAAAGAGATTGGCATCATACAAAGAGCCTTAGATTGAAGAAGCTGCATAGCTGCTCCAACATTTTCTTCCATCAGTTTAGCCACTTGACGCTCGGTTCCATCATTAGACCATTTCTCCCATGCAGGTTGTGGAGTCCTTCCACCATCACCAGTTTCATCCTATTGACATTTTTAAGTAACACTAAGTCAAAACTCATCATTCAACTTTTGATCTTTTTATTCTTTAAAAGTTTTTACCTCAACTGATGATGACAAAGGCATATCAGTAACAAGTGGAGCAACTGCACCAGCTCCACCAAGTCGACTCATGCTCAAAACCTAACAAAGTTGACCAAAGAGAGATAGATATCATTTCAAGGATAAGCTTTAACCCATGAAAACTTTACTTTTAGATGAGCATGGAAGGTTTGGCAAGAAACACATTTTTTTCTTTTTTTAAGAAAAAAGATATATATTATCTGACCAGAAATTCATCATTGCAATATGTTTCTTTAGTCTCTCCATTATCTTTTAAAGTAAAGAGACTTTCTTTTTTGGCTTGCGAGAGCTTTAAGTAACCGACTGCATTTTGATATAAGAAGTATTCCCATCTACTAGATTATATTATAATGTGAGCATGATTGTAATTAATGTTTGAATATATTATAATCCTAAACTATGATTAGCCTCCAAAATGACAAAACAAAAAGTGAAAGGAGACTAAATGCCAAAGAAAACAAAAGCGTTTTGGACTTGTTTATTCTTTGTCACATTTAAAAAACTAATCTAATCAGGTTGAAATTTGGTTGAAGGGTAGGTGGTGTTGGGACCAGAACTAAGACCAGAAAAATCAATCCAGAGAATTTAAAAGCATGATTCTTAGATCTCTAATCTTATGAACAAACATATTAAAAGTAGAGAAGAGAGGATATACCTTAACTTGGAGCCTGAGAAACTTTACATAATCAACAATCTCATCTATCATGGCAGCTCGATCGGTCTGCAAACGAAGATGGAAGAGACAGAGAGTGTTAAACATTCAAGAACTCCACATAACAGACATGAGAAATGTTGCCATGCCTTTACGAGATATTCATTACAGGTGAGGCTCCAGGTGAAAGTTACCGACCTTATTCACAGTCGGAACAAGTTCCTGCAGTGCTCGGATCCGTTCTGCTATCCTTTCCCTACGAAGCTATATCGAAAAGTAAACAAATAACAATCAGCTCATCCCTCCATTACACCAAGAGATCACAACACAATGATAACAAATAAACTCTACATCTTTCAACTACCAGCAACATGTATATCACAAGGAAATGCAAAAGAGAAGCTGAAGTTAAGTGTATTATAACTTTACCCGCTCAGCAATGCTATGTGGATCAGTAGCTTGACCACGCCTAGCTCGAACCCTAGGGCGGATTGATGTAGGCTGATGTGGTGCTGATGTAACTGGCTGTTGCATCGGCTGCCCATGGAAAACCTTCCAAACAACACAAGAATTAGTTCCATAAGTTGTAAATCAAAGCACTTTCAGAACAAAATCAATCTAGCTAACAGATTGTTTCTACAATAGAGTAGAGCTGCATGAACTAGTAACGAAGTTTCTCATATAATCTTCATTTTAGGTTCTACTAAACAAATCAAAATCAAATCACATAAAACAAATCATCATGTCTAAGAATCTAAAAATCTAAAAATCTCAAGACTTAGCTTTTCAACTATTTACAACAGAAAACAACAACAAAAGTTGCCAAATAATGTTCAATTTCTTCCATTTTCTCACAAATTTAAAAGCAAAGAAACATAACTTACAGGTTTCATAGAAGAACAACGATTATCAACAACATCATCAGAGAATCGTTTCCCACTTCCATGACCACCTTCAGGTCTAAGAAACCCAGGTCCTTTTCCTTGATCAAGACTTAACCCTAAAGGAAACATCTGATTATGAAACCCAGTTGGTCCACTTCCTCCTAAACCACCCATATGACTTCCTTCTTCACCAGAACCCAATTGCAACATCATAGGTGGTGCTCCACCACCTAATCCACCATCAACTCCAGATAAACCACCAGCAGAAGAAGAAGATGAGAAATTAGGAAGACTAAGGATATGTTCAAAGAAATCATCAGAAGGAGTTTGGTCTGAAAGGTTCCCATGAGGGTTGTTACTAGCCATAGCTTAAGTTAAGGACAAAACAAAACACAAAGAGTTTGACTTAAACGAGTCAATATAAGTTAAGATTAGAGAAGTGTAAACTCTTCAAAGAAGGATTTACATGCGAAAGCTACAGGTTCCTTTTTTTCTTTTGTGATGATGTTTGATTCTTTCAAACGAATGAGGACGAAGAAGACAATGACGAGAAAGGAGCAGAGAAAAGGTGAATACTTTATGCTCTGTTTATAAAATTATCTTTTCAATAAAGGACCTTACTTTTTTAGATTATTTCATTTTTGCCATCATCTTCTTTGTCTTTAAGGTCCAATAACAGAACAAAAAAAAGAAACGCAAGTGGGCTAGGTTTGATCTTAAATGGGTCTTCAACATTATTTCTTTTTAACATGGGCCTCAATTCAGTTTCCTATGGGCTTTTAACAATAGTTTGTTTCTGTATTACAATCCAAAAATATAAACAACAGGTTTTTAAATTTTAATTCTCCATTTAGTTTTTGTTGACAAAAAAATCTCTACCTACATCTTATATATTAAAGAGCATGTATGACTTTTCATTTCACACATTTAATTCAAAGAAGAACGCATTACGAATTTAGTGGCAGCTTCCTATAATAAGAGGAGCATTATATATATACTAGTACGCTACATATGCTTAAAGTGTTGGTTATAAAATGTCTTTTTATAAAAAAATTAATAGTTTTTTTGTGGGTTGTATAAATGGATATTAAAAGTTTGATTTATGAAGTAATAGTATATATAATATTTAACGGAATCATAGATTTATTTTTCATATTATCAGTATGTATGTTCTGCCTTAGAACATATTTACTATTTGCTTGCTTTGTTTTATAGATTTATGGAATTTTATAACATTTTATAATTCGTTATTGTATAAAGTGGAGTACATAAACTGAATTCGGAAACAGTTATTGGATTAATCGGCTATTCACATAGACTATTAATATATATTCAGAAAATTTTGTTTCATAGTGTAGTTGCAAAAAGTAATAGTTATAAGTATATGATATACGAAAGTCTAAAATTTGAAAACATTTTTTATTCAAATTTTCTTTTAAAAAATCAGATACAAATAATAAAATGATATGCCTCAAATAGTTTTATATATTTTGAATTCAAATTATTTTTATAAAGCTATACAAAAACATAATCACAAAAGCCCAACATTTAAAATTGCTATTTGAATAACTTCTTGAAGGCAAATGGCTTTTAGTCTAATGTCAGGTGGTAAGTCTACTAAAGATAGGCGTATTTACACATCCAAGGATCGAGTACCGCTACCTGCATTATGTACGAACTTGGCTAATGAGCCGGTCAGTTGTGACTCAATGTTGAAAAAAAAAAGAATTACCTCTTGAAGAGTTTCTCTGTGTTTCTTTGTTCGAAATTCTATATCTTATTATGTTGTTTGCCTTCTGATTTGTGCACTTGTATGGCTTATGTCTAGTTAATATGTAATCGATTTATCTAATGAATCTGTTTGACCCAAAAAAAAAAAATAACTATTATCTTTCTCGGTGGTCTTTTAGTTTTTCAAATTCATTGGAGTTCAAAAATAACTCGACTTTTAAATACATAGTACAATATGTTATTAGTGAAACCAAGAAAATATAACACAACTGGATCAATGAATTAAACACAAATTGAGTTTGATAATTTAATGATATCGAAAACTTTCTTATCGATCATCTCCACCTTGTAGTCCCTCATCATCCTAAGGTCATATCATCAATCAACACAAATTCTTATCAAATAAACTCAGCCATCATCACTTCTGAATGAGATGTGTAGCAAAATTGCCAAATAACTTCAGGTACATCAATACTCATAAATCAAATACATATAATTTCTTCAGAAAAAAACATTACATCTTAATTTTCGACACATTGAAAAAAACAAAAATTCCAATGCCAAGGTTCTTCAAGAAATTGTGGAGGCTTGAGCAGGTAAATATCTCTCACCAACCCTTTACCCATTTCGCCTACAGCTTTTAACATCTTCATTGGATCACTTTTTTCTTCTTCATCATCTCCTTCTCGCTTCTGTAATCAAAACATTGCATTTGTTTCCATTTGTCATTGTTTTTTTTTTTAAGTAAAGACATCATAAGCTTTTTGATAATTATATTATTACCTTCGACTTGGGTTTAATCCAAGTTAAACCAAAAGCATCGCCTCCCTCATGATCATACCATGGCTTCAACGTCCCAAACTCTTCCTGCAAACAACCACAAAACATAAGAATCTCAGTAAAGAAACCCTCCAATCTTTTTGACAGTAAAATGAACCATCATGGTGAATGTTTTATTTCGTTTTGTTATTGTTATAGCACTTACCTGCAATCCACTCAAGAAGCACTTGGTTGGCTCAAAGTCCACCATTAGCTTCTTCTTTAGTTCTTCATGGCCTCTCTTCAAATTTCCAGGCAACAAAAATAGGTTAAACAATCTACTCGCTTTCCACGTACTACATGCTTCCTTGTTCAATAGTTGGAGGAGAATATTAATTGATGGTTTTAACGATAGAAATGAAACAGAGAGGTATGTTTGGGACCTTGGATCTAAATCACAGAAAACAAACAAAACCCTTTGAAATTAGATAGGAAAAAACAATCACCATTGATTCCGATCTTAATCTTCTTGTCAGCTACACAAACCAAAAAGAGAAATAAAAAAAACAATCATAATTTATGAAAAAAACAGGACAACAAAAAAGACAGATACCAAATTAGAGAGAGAATCAGATTTGTTGGTTGTAGAGAAAAAAAAAGGGGAATGATCGTGGATAATAAGGTGTTGAAGATCGTGGGTTTAGAATAATTAGAAGAAAGTGGAGGCTTTGATGCGTAGCACGGAATCTCTAAGGATGATGCACTTCTCGCTTCGGAATCTCTTGGAATCACGCTTCCAAAAATAAAATGTTTGGAAGCATACGATTAAGTTGGGAGCATTTTAGAAATTCAAAACTGATAACTAGTTCTTTGATTTTTAATTTATCAAACGATTTAAAACATTAAAATTTAAAGATTTCAAGAGCATTTGCAATGGTGAGAGCATTCAGCAAATACAACATTGATTAATGGTGGATTTGGTATTAGATTTAAAATACGTCAAAATCTATTAAAATACATGATCCAATAATAATCCCTAATTATATTGTGACATATGACATAAGAGTCTCTCATAGGTTCTCAAAGTCTCTCATTTGAGATATCATCTCTCACATCTCTTCTACTTTTTTATTATTTAAATAATATTAAGTGGTGAGAGACTCATTGATAGATTCCCACTAAAAATGGTCTTACTGCGTTTAATTTTTTAACGAAGGTTAACTATAAGTAAAAAATTAAGTTTTACTGCTGTTAATTAACTGTAATTCCAAAAAATTACTACTTTTTAACTATTCTCACTAAACGTATTTCCACTTTAATAAGAAGAGATATTCATAGAATAGTACGAATTATTTTAATTTTCTTACACTGAAAGATGATATTTTGGGTAGTATATATATATATATTTCATCTCTTCTATCTCAAAAAGAATAAGTGGCTAATTATAAACTCCAATAAAACTGCAAAACAGTTTTAGTATCTAAGTTAGTATTATTTTTTCAGTTAAATAAACCTGCAAAATTTACAAATTGAAATATTTTAATTAGTATTATATTATATTATTATAACACCAGAGATAACAGATACAAAACTTTATATATATGTATATATTCAATTTAAAACTTTTTTAATAACAGATACCAAGTCTGATTAGATAAAAAATATATATATTATAAATTTTGATTAGTTATAAATTTTTTGATAGTTAGAAAATGAAATAGAATGTTAGACTGACTTATATGATAAAATAATTTCTCTTTAAAATAGAAGAAAATGTGAAATCAATTTGAGTTACGAAATTAAAATCAAGTGGATGTTTGCCCATTTTACAAAATGATATTTGTGATTTAGTTTTTTTTTGGTTACAAATATTATTCTTTTTTGTTAACTAAGGTGGAGTTTAGGTCGAGGTCTACACCAACTTACCGGAATCCAGGGACTAGATGTGCATTCGATGAATATCGATTTCTTTACTAAACCAACGTAGCGACTTTCTCCTCAAGTGGAAACTTCTAGACTACATTATCAATTGGTTACAAATATTATATTTCACTGTTAATTGTTTGCTTCAAAATGTTACGGGTACCCAAAGTTTTCTAATCAAATCAAAGCTATTATTGGATTGTGACGCATCATTTTATGTATATTTTGTCCACTCCTATCAGTAGTCTCATTTTATTATTTATAAGTTTCAATTTTGGTTTTTGGTTTTCCGTAATATTTGAAATAAAGGCACAGTGACTTTTCTAGAATACAATAAAATAGTTTTAAAGATGCCCATAATGTGATTTATGTGGTGGGACAAGGAATATGCACGAAAGAAAAATGTGCCTTACAAAATATGATAAGTTTTTCATTAATTGTGCTTAAACTTAGAACAATCGAAAATAAAACAGTCGGGATAATATAACTACATATAAACAAAGAATAAGAACATATACTTAAAAAGAAAGATGTCTACAAGTGTACACCATGCTTGCACCTGTATCAATTTTTTTTTTTTATATTTTGATTCTATTTAGCGATGCGTTACGTACCGATAAAGTCGTTTTGTCATCTACAAAATCTTTTACGTTTTTGGGCAATGAAAGTCTTGTTTCTCATGGTGATGTGTTTAAACTGGGCATATTCAAACCTGATCATCAGGATTTGGATCGTTGGTATCTCGGGTTTAGTTCCAAGGGAGTAAGATTCATCTACTTTGCCTGATGTATCTCAACATTGGTTGCTAGTGCATCCTTAACTTTACGCTCTTCCGTTGCTTATCAAAGTTCCGCCACCGCCGTCACGATCTTCGCAAAGCAAGAAAATGATTACATCTCTGACAATGCTTTAGTGAATATTCTGTCTTGTACATAAAGCGTGAGAACGAGAGTAAACCAACAATAACCGAAAGTTTGATTACATTGATTTAAACCAGCTTATACTAGATTAATAAAGAGATAGATAAAGAGCTTTATTATAGAACGTGTGTTTTTTTTTCAAATCTTTTGTTTTGTTTATTAATTGTATATTAACGATATTAATTTTGTTAATTTATTTGTGTCAATTTTAAAACTGAAACTAAGTTAATATCATTTTCTAAATTGATGTGAAAAATACTGATTAGATACATCATTTGTTCAAATTTATATTTTGTATTGATTGTTTTATAAGTGATGTAAATCAAAATTAATTTGTATCAGTTTTATTTAATTGATGTAAAAGATGCAATAAAAGTGTCATTTGCTATTAATGATGTAAAATCATATATAATGTATCATTTGTTTATAAATGATTCTATATAGTGTCATTTATTTAAATAATATAATATTATTGATGCAATACCTATGTTTTTTTGTAGTNAATATAATATTATTGATGCAATACCTATGTTTTTTTGTAGTGTTAGTTCTCATTATTAACTTTAAATTCTTTCATTTGCAAAAGCGGATACATGGCACCAGAGTATTCGCAAGAAGGGATATACTCCGTAAAATCAGACGTTTATAGTTTCGGAGTTATAATTCTTGAGATTTTATAAAGATTAACCAAGGATGTTTAGTTCTATTTACCAAACATGTAATTTGGTCTGAAAATTTAAATAAGCAAAACAACATCTTATTGGATTAGGATAAAAAGTATATGAATTA
>OVAX01001048.1:0-55564 GCA_900406405.1 Lepidium africanum
TAACTAACATATTATATGCTAACATATATATGATCCGTTAGCACATATTTTACCTGCTAAACAACAACCTTTGTGAACTATCTTCTGCATTTCACATGAAGGTACGTCGTGAGGGTTGAGCCCAACCAAGTTGCTGCATCGAGGTTGTCTGTATACAGCTTGGATGAAACGTCCCAATGCTCACATGACAGATCTCGAAGAAGAAATATTGGTCCTGCTTTAGCGTGTCTTTGTTCGCCAGGTCATCAACGACCTTCGTTCATCGCGAACCGATAAGTAGAAATACACGTGATCTCTGGGATTCCTCTTAACAGTATAGAACCAGCTCAGATCTGGTCCGCGAAGAGGTTGCCCGACTTCCACGGCTCGGGTAAAGGTCCCTAAAGCAGCTCGTATTAGCGACGGGCATGCTTGAGGAAGGCAGATCCCGATAGCGTTGAGGAACTCCAACAGTTGAAAAGGTATTGGAAACTGGAGCCCGCACTCGATGAAGAATAGCGCGTAAGCACACAAATACCCAGATGGAAGAACTTCTGGCGAGGTCACCTCTCTCGGAACCAGAGTCCGCATCACGGGAGGAAAGCCACATTTCTTTCTAAAGCTATCCAGGAGCTTCCGGATAAAGCATGATTGGGGATGAGGCTCAAATATCTCATCCCCAATCAGCGAAGTCGAACTATAAATCTCCTCTTCCGTGAGATGGTTAGAAGACATCGCTTCATCTTGCCCGGAATCACTACTATCTTCCCTCACTAGAGAAGGAGTGAAGCGATGCCGTCGCTGACGTTTTTGTTGCCGGCGGATTGGAACCATTTCGTAATCCCGCGTCTCCTCAGACAAGGTTTGAGATATCCTTGGTATTATAAGAATAAAAGGAACAAATGAAAGGCAAGGAATGTACCTTAGGCAAATGCCGGATAATTGGATGTATCAAAATTAGGCGTTGAGGTTCTTTGAACTTGAAGAGGAGTGAATAAGGCATAACTGAAAAAGCAAGGAGGAAGATGAAGGCGGTTTGGACAAGTGATTAGACGTGTCATGACCAACGAAGCGCTACTACCGCGCTTTGGACGCCATGTGTCACCATTAATTAAAAAAGGATATCTAACAGACGAGCAACTTTCACGTGCAAGAAACCTAGGAGGCGTGTTGAGCGCGTGAAAGGCCATTCTGGCGCCAAAACCATGGGCTTAACTGAAAGAGTAAAAGCCAACTCTATTAAAGCATTGGGCCATGGCCCAAGAGTCGAGAATGATATATCTGCTATGGCATGAAAGGCCCAAATAAGATTCTGAGATCATACTAGCCTTTGAAAAGGCAAAAGGAAGAATGAGTAAAACAACTACAGCTTGTCAAAGCAGCGAACAAGCATCATCCGTTGGACTGATCACCCGACGGATTAGAACTCATATATAATAAAACATCCATTTTATTACTTCCCAAAAGATGGAAAATCCCCGGGCAGATAAAACATTATTATTAGGCCCAAGAGCAAAAGTCTCTAGGCAAATAAGGCAAATCCAAAAGTATTTAAAAAAAAAAAACTAACTAGAAACTATAACAATCCAATTAATCGATATGACGAGCAGATTCACTCCTGCCAAACTGCCAGACGTCAGGGTCCATCAAATTTTTGGGATCATAGCCGCCAGAAAGATCACCAACGCTCATGTCCGATGCAGCGGCCCTACCAAGATCCAACTTGAGATCGATTTGTTGATCCTTCAAACGAGTCTCCTCAGAATCAAGATCCAGATCCCCATTTTTTATCTTTCCAATCATATCTAAATGGGCATCCACGTCGACAACCTTGTGCTCAAGCTCTCCTTCGTGGACCTTCCTGTCCAACTTGGACTTCAAATGGGAATAACGTTCACGAAACTTGGCCGCTAAATCTTTGGACACCGAGCTAACAGCAACATTAATAGCAGTTTCTCAAGCCTCGTGTTCCTATTGGAGAGTGTCTTCTAGCTCGAATATCCTCTTAGCCGAGTCTCCAGCTCGGCATGTAGTCTTTGAATTTCAGCCAAGTTCTTGGCCTCAAGATCCTGAGCAAAGCTTAACATATTGGCAAGCATATCAACAGTCTTGCTGGACTCTTTTGAGTTAGTGGCGGGGCGATTATTCTCATATCCGCCAACATGTCGATGGAATGTGGCCAAAGTCTGCAAAAATAAATAATCGCGTGAATAGCGAGCAGCATCAATGAAAGATTCAACTGTTATTTTGAAGAAAGACAAACTTACATTACCAAAAGCTTCAAGAACCTCGGAGTAGTTAGCCCTTTCGGACATATCACAGAGAGCTGGGATGGCACAACCTCGAGGCTTGAAGTGCCTAAGGATAATAGCCATTCCATATTTTTCTTCAATGAGACAATTACGAGTATGCTGGAAGCTCTATTGAAACTTCGGGCTCAAGGAAAAAGATCCGGAATGGTACTGATAGGTCGTAACTCCCCAGACTCAGAGTCTCAGAGGTTATCGGGGCAGCCCGAATCTCTATCGTGCCCGGTAGAAACTTCAAAGTCACCACCTTCTTCATCGTCGATGATGTCACCGTCCGCATGAGCCCGCTTAGGCGAGGGCTCGCGAGAGTGCGAGATTCTTCCCGGATTGTCGTGACGGTTCAGTGCAACAGTAGCGGTAACGTTAGCAGGAACCGGAGGAGGCGGTGGAAGCTCCGAGCATTACCTGAATATTTTTAATAATCGAACAATTAAAAATCAGAACAATCGCAGAAAATATTTCTATAAAAGAGGCATAAAGCTAAACACCGGTACCTGAAGAAGAAGACTGAACTGAAGACCTATTTGCACGAGAGCAGTTTGCTGCAACATCATGTTCGCCCATACTGAAAGTTTGAAACAATTATAAGAGAAAAAGTCTTGGCGAAAACTTTAACATGACTTTAAAGTATATATAGGGGAATAGACGAACAAGAGATAACCGGTAAAATCAAATTTTCAAATTTAAATAACTGGAATCTAGCAAAGAATATGCCTTATCATCGCGGAAACCGAGCACTTTTAAAATTTGAACCATCAAAGATCCCGAATCTACAGTAAATGTAGCCTTCACGAGCCGGGGGGCTCTGTTGGTACCTGGCCCAAACCCAACAGTGAATGGGCCCAAACTGATCAAAGCCCAAGCAGAGTGTCTGTTGGTCAAGTCGGCGAGCTGGAAGCGTAATTCAAAAGTGGGACACGTCACTCCAGAAAGAAGAGGGAGACGAAGTCAAAGCCTGATTTGGAGCAAGTCATTGAGCTCGTTTTCTGAGAAATGAGCAAGAGACAGAGGATATAAAGAGAAGAAAGAAAGAAAAGCAAGGCAGAGGATTTTGGAGACTTAGAATTTACAGCTTATTTTCTTTGTTCTCTAACTTTCGAACTCTTTGTATATTGTTCTTTGAGTTTCAATAAAGATTCGATTTCTAGATTGTTGCCATTAAGCTTAGATATTTGATTTGATTCATCGGTCCCGATTCGATATTAGAAAGTTGATTCTTAGTATCAACAATTTTTTTAGGTTTTTGTCTCTTTGTTTATATGGTGAACAAATTGTTTTGGGTTTGGTCAATGTCCTTGTTCACTCTTATGGGTATTTTTTTGGGTAATTTAGCTCAAGATACATGAATTCTTAATTAATTAGGTAGATCACATATATTTTTGAAAAATTAATTCTCTCTCATCGACAGAAAGGAGAATTACACAAATGGCCCTATACACATTAAAAAATGATTCAATTAAATGAAAAATGAATAGATAATGTTGTCTAATAGGAGACAAGTCATTAAATACAAGTTAGAGAAGGGATATTTAAAATTTGTAAAGAGATAAAGATATAGAATTAAGGGAACTTTGGGTGGATGACTACTGGTTTTCGTAAAATTAGATTTGCTACAACTTCCTTTCTCCTAGACTACTGTTGATAATTTCAACCCATTTTATCCCTACACTCTACGAATAAAATATTCACTCATTCACTCTTTCTTTTTCTCCAGATGTTCTTTCCTAAGATTTTTTTTTATCTTCATCCTTCCTGAAAATCTCTCACATCTCATGAAAATCATAGTGTGTGGTGAGTTCTGAAATTCGTTGAATGCTTTAATCTTGTTAATCCTCTGTTTTCAAAAATTTTCCAATTTTACTTATATGGGTATAATAATTTTGATTTTGAATGTCGATTATCTAATTTCACACATCTCTTGTCACCTCACTCAAGAGTTAGGGTTCAACTCTCCATTCGCCAAAGTCGATTTAGGTATGTTTTTCTTCTAACTTATTTGGTTAAGATTTCGTTTGGCTTCTATATCTCCAAAGATGTATTGTAATTTTAATTCGATTAGTTAAGGATACAAGATTTTTTGCACAGTTGCCCATGTCTTATACCCAAACAAAACTTTGAATTTTTGTATCACTTAGTTGAGTTATCTGTTTACTTCGGTTGTTTTGCTACATCCTAGTCCTCCAATTTCTTTTTGTGTTGATTGAATTTTTTTTTTTTTTGAATAATGGTACATGTGTTTGCTAGATTGTTTTATATATACTTTTTATGATATCACTCTAACATTATTGTTACATACTTACATATGTTTAATCACAGATTTACAGTTAACCGAACACGCACGTGTACCAAGGCAGATGGAAGTTTTAAATATACCAAAATGCCTTTTCGTCTAATACCACAAGCCACTAATCGAGTGAACGAGCGTCTACTATAAGCAGATTACAAGTCGCAACATTACCCTAAAACGATGAGCTTGAAGAGATTCGAAAATCTTCATCAAATGTTTTGGTAGATATTCCTGCAAAACCTATCGAGTGTATCATGTACCCGAATCTAAGTGATACGCATATACAACTGGTAGTTCATAGTTATGTCATGCATTAAACCTTTAATGTTTTCTGTTTACTTATATAGTTACCTTGTTTGTTACATATGTAAGCTATTCCTTACCACATTATAGTTGCTGACCCATTCCGATATTTGTTTATGTATATAATTCTCTGGTATGTTACATATGTAAGTCATTCTTAATGATGTAACTATTTTAGTACATGCGTATAAGTTTTAATAATATTTATATTGCTCAAATGTGTCTTTTCCAAGTTGCTATTGTGTTTTTAATCTGACAATATTAAATGTAGATGTCGATGTCTCTTTATCTCATCTCATATTTTTTATTAATTTAAATCAAGTTAAGTGTGTATAGGGGTCATTAAGTAACATCCATGCGTGACATATGTGAAGCCCCTAATTTTTACAAAATCATGTGTAAAAACTAATTTTAGGAGAATTTCTGTATTTCTAGCTAAATGACCCTAGAATTAAATATAATAAATTTGACGGCAGAAGATATATAAAGATAAAATTCGTTACGAATCTAGTGAATGGAGATATACAATGAGTTGTTTGACATTTAACATTCTTGTTAAAGTGATAATATGTAAATGTATAAGTTACATTGTAAACATGTAACATTAATGTTAATGGTAAACTGAATAGGTAGATGAGGATATACAGTGGGAGAAATTAGGAGATTTGAGAGTAGTCATGCGCATAGCACAATTGCAAATAGATAGTCATATCCTTGAAAATACTGCTATTAACTTGGATAAAATAATCTTTACACATAATCAACATTACACATTATATATTACAACAGAACCATTAAAAATATGAGAATTCGTATAAATAATGTTAACAATTGGTTTGGTGTGTTAACAAATTTATTGTACACGGACTCTGATGTTTGCTTACATACATTATATATTACTAAAGAAATCCATTACACAAATGCGAATTCATAAAAGTCATGTACATACAGTGTTATCAGTTGATTTGTGGTGTTAACAAATTTATTATACATGTCCTTGTGCCATTAAAAAATCTGAAAAATGTAGTTCTTCCACCATTAAAGAATAAATTTATGCTCCTAATTAAGTGCGTACCTGCATATATACACATGAAATAGAGCAGTGAACACTTGTAAGAAAAAATGAATGTTAGAGGACGAGAACAAATACCCATGGTAAACTTAAGTATCAGCGTATAAAAGGAACCAATTAACAAGATACAAAACAAACACAATAATATAAAAACTGGTACACCCGTAGATAAAGATGTACGTATGCATATGTGGTAACCCAGTTTACAGTTGAAGGTACAAACAGATACGTGAACTTATAGACACACAATAATAAATGTGCATAGGCAACTCCAATAATAACTACACACAAACCCAGATGTGTGAAAACATACAGGAAAGAAACAATGAAATAAAATGTTTATATTTATATGATAAGTATTTTTACTTTCTCGGAAAACCCATCACACTATCAATAAAGATGGCGATGGAGACAATTAATCTTAACCCAAAACCAGCCCTAGGAAACATACACACAAACCCTAGCTACTAACAGTGGGTTGCAACACACCAGATGAGAACCACATAGACATCTGTGTAATAGGAAACACAACATATTTGGTAATATAAAACTAGTTACACCCATAAAGAAGTACGTACCTGCATATATGGTACCTAAGTTAATAACTTAAGTTACAGTTTAAAGTAACATGTATGCATACTTGTACATACAAAATAATAAATGTGTATAAGCAACTCATGTTATACCTACAAAAAAACTAGATGCATTGAACCATACATCAAAAACCTCACCAATACCAGTTACTCACAGTGGATTGCAACACAACAAATGAAACCAACATAAACATGGTATAGCCAAACCCAGATCTATGCATAGCTACCTTAGGAGGTGGAGAAGAACACGAAATAATATGTACAAACCCAGATTTTAATACGGCAAGCCATCAAAAACACCTGTATAACCAAATCTCAACGCATCTAAGTTCACATAAAAACGACTTTGATGAAATACAAGCGGCAAAAACGAAATCGATGACAATTTTGGCAATTCTCACAAACAAAAAAGATTTTTCCACAAACGTCTTTTTTAAAAGAAACAAGTAAAAGGGGCCTCAACTAAAAACTCCTGATGTCACAGTATTAAACCCTACAATTTGGGATGAGGAGAAGTCAAAATCGTTTATTGAAAATGACTTAAGCGGAAAAACAAAGGGGAAAGAGCAATAAGTCACTACCATTCGCGAGAGAGATTACTGTAACGATAAACATGTACAAGATGCGATACATATGTACAAAATTACTTGGATGTTTACAAGTTAAATACGCGTGTACAGATTAAATTACACGTGTACAAATTCATATGCGAAAGTTTGATTTTCTTGTAGATATGTATCTAAATCCTAAACAAAACAACTGAAAATAGTGGGAAGTAAGACATGGCTTAATCGCCTAGATCTAGAGCAGCAAAACACATATCTCCATATTTCCGTTTATAACCCCCAACCGAACATGATAGAGATAAATCAGAAACCATAAAACAGTGTCGGAACAGTAAAACCCTAGATACATGATTTCAAGTGTTTGTTATGAAACTAATAACGGTGAAAAGGAAAAAGAAATACTGAGTTGCTATCGTCAAATCACAACAAAAATAGTGTCAAAGAGGACCAATCTCGACAGTGGTTTGGTGGTTCGCAAAGACAAAAACATTTACAAGGAGCGAGTTTAAAAAGAAAAACCTAGTGTGGAGAACAACAAATGAATCTCCAGAGATTGAACCTGTGGAGTAAAGGAATGGGAAGAACTTGAACTTGCTAGGCGAAGGAATCTGAAGAAAAAGATATGTTTTAGGGGCCGTTTTAAAAGAATTAGAGTGAAAAAAAGTGAGAAAATGAAGAGTATGTGTATTAAAGGAGATAGAGTGAGAGGGAAAAACAAGATAATGAAACTTGATAAAGCATTGTTTAGGAAAAGAAAATATTTTTGAATATCATATTTACCAAATATTTATCTTCTGACAAACAAATATGTATGAATCTAGGGAGTAGGAGTAAAAAAAGAAAAAAAAATACACAAGAGCGTATGAAAGAGAAGACTGCATGAAAACTAATTTTCGAAATAACTTATGGTCATCTGATTTAAATTTCCCTTTTTTTTAATTGTATATTTGTATCTTTGTTTACTTATTAGTATGCCTATTTATCTTCTTTTTTTTTGCCGTCTGCTATTTATCTTTCTAAATATATAGATTCATGTTTTTAAATTAACTTTGATTTTATCAGAAATTTATCCTTATTGTCTCTTATTCCGTAAATTTTTTGATTTTGCTATTGTTATGTGAGATTAGAGTGAAAAAGAATTAACTAAGAAAAGTTTCTAAATTTTTGAATAGACTAAGAGGAAATAAAATACCTTAGTAAACTAAAAATGTGGATGGTTGTTCTTTATAATAATTTTTTCAAATACAATAAAATCCATTAAAATCTCACATAAGTCTTTTAAATCCACTGAAATACTTACAAATCTAGATATATTAATATCTATTAAAATAACATTTCCTTATTTTTATTTTTCCAATTAAAAATATTATTTTTAATCTACTAAATCATTTTTCTAGCAATAAAAAAACAAATCAAAACAAATACAAATATAAATAATTTGACATTGGAAATTATCAGAACCGTGCCAATATTAACGGATACCATAAGCAAATTTAAAAAGATATACCCCAATTCGCAAAGATCAAACATTCACAAAAATAATCACTATTTTCGTATTTCTAAAACAAATTAACAAACACAATTTTGGCTACAAAATATATATATATATATATTTTGTACAAAATAGTTTTTTTGTCATAATTTTACAAAATAGTTAACCAAATCTTTAAATCAGTTTTCACATCTGTTTTACTTTAATAAATAAAATAGCCAAATCTTTTGTGTCGTGCTCACAAATTATAAAATACACATCAATTTATTAAAGTATCACAATTTATAGTTTGTAATATTTTAAAATTAAACAAAAATTTAAATATTTTTTCATATTTTTAAAGTTTATATGTATATGTGTCTATTATTTCATTATTATTTGTGATAAAATATATATAATTCATAAAATATATGCCTCTAAAATTTATTTGAAAATTAGATGCCTTAAGCCAAAGTTTAAAAATCTTATTATGGCACAGCCCTGGAAATTATACACGTTAAATAGTTTGATACAAAAAAAATTCATAAAACATTGTTTTATTTGAAGCATAGGGAGTATGCTGATAAATACTACTAAGTATTGTTTCATTCTAGAGTTTTCAACAAATTATTTTATTTATCAATCGAACTTTTTGAGCTAAAAACACTTTGAAAGACTTTCGCACACATTTTTGGGTATAAAACTTACTCCATACATCGATATTAGTAGAGTCAACACTCTGAATCTTTTGTTTTATCTTCTTTTTTCTCATCTCTTTTTATTCTTTTTTTTTTTCTTTCCTACTACCTTAAACTAAGTTGGATTCAATGTTTCTTAACCTTAAACTGATCTGCCCAATTTTCCCAATTGGCTCAAAACTTCTTATATCAATTCTGTACTGGTAAGTTTCGAGGTTACTCCTTTATGATGTCGTATCCTGCGTTTTTCTATTGCCAAAAATTTTCTCAAACGTGATTTTGATTATGAACTATATTATCGTTTTTAAATGTGAGTATAAAATATATTAACCATACAATCTTACTACGTAAATTGAACTTTATTTTAGCAAACACATATAGCTCAACAAATAAAATTTACATATTCACATAACCAAAAAAAAAAAAATCATATGTAATTTTACTGTAACAAATATTACTGATTTTCTCACATGTGTGGTAGGTCCTACTCTAGTAGTCTAGTAGCATAATAATAACCTCTTCGCGCGTGTAAGAATTATTCACTACAGCCGTTTCTATTTTCTTCATGTCTTATCACCGTTAAAGTATTTAAAATTTCAAAATAGTACACGTGGCTTCAATCGATCCTCACAATGTGAATTTCATATTCTTCCTCATTGTAGAGGATTATATACCACTGAGCGCGCGAACGAACACAGTTACGACAGTTTGAGGGCAATTATGTCATCTTGTTCCAACTTGCACCGTAAGAAAAACTTCTCACCACGTGACATACACACGCTCATGAGCCTCATTCTGTCTCTCTCCACTCATATATAAAGCCCCTGCAGATTCATTAATAGCGACATTTCAAACAGTTTTTTTTGTTGCTCCCTTCACTCTTCTTCCCCGAAGCTCTCTGCAAGAATAAAATCTTCTGGTACGAAGATTTCTTCAAATGTTTTCCGATTTTGTTTACGTATAGCTAATTTCGTTCAGATTATTACTTTTGATCTTATAATTTTTAAGTTTTCGAGTCCTTGATTATCCATTTACCCACCAATTTTACTAATCTCTAATCACGTTCATATTCACTGATTCAGATTTGCTTTTTCTTGTTTCTGATTTGGTTCAAAGATCGGAAAAGAGTGCAGGGGATCATCGGGAGAAGAAAACAAAATCATGAGTGTAAGCTTTCTCTCTCTGTAATTAATTAACACAAACAAATGCTTTCCTCTGTGATTTTTTTGCTCAATCTTTCACACTATCATGGCGATGGCAAACAAATCATGATCGCTATAGCCTACAGTGATGTTGATACTGTTGGTTTAGTGTTTCCTACACGCGTACCAGAGAGCGCGTGTATTTTCTTGTTATTCCCATAGAGTTGGCTTTTTCAAATATATTCTCCAGGCAACAAACTACTGATTTTCATTTCCTTAACAATTTTCATTTTCGGATTCACCAGAGAAAAAAGGAAGTAAAACTTGAGTGTATACTTTCTTCCACAGGGAACGATGTTCGTTAATAGGAATCCGATCATAGAAATCTCCACCGGGAAAAACTCTGCTCCGTCGTCACTTACTGTGAATGGTAAAAACTAAAGCTATAGTTTCTCATTATGATCTTCTCGCTTTTCTTCTAATTCTGGTTTTACTTCACAGTTTCTGTGGCGCACATAAGAATCGGATCTTATTACGAAATCGATTCTTCGATTCTTCCTCAGAGATCGCCGGAGCAACTTAAATCGATCAGAGTCGTCATGGTATTAATGGATTCTCTGCTTCTTCTTTTTTCACATTTATTAGAGACATATCTCGTTGGTCATTCTGGATATTTCGAGTGATATATTGTTTTCGTTTGGGTTTGGGGATTTTGCAGGTAAGCAAAATCACGGGAAGCGACGTGTCTCTCCGATACCCAAGCCTGTACTCACTCAGATCGTATTTCGATTGCAGCAAAACAAACCGGAATAAGCAAGGGAAGAAGAGTAGTGGTGTTGGTCTTCTTCCTGTTTTGGACGAGAGCCATGTCATGGCGTCGGAGCTAGCCGGAGACTTGCTTTACAGAAGAATCACACCACACGAAGTTTCTATGAATAGAACATCGTGGAGTTTTTGGGTTTCTACTGCTTGCAAGAACTACTTTCCAGGAACGGAAACAGTTTCTCAACCGGCTTACAACACTAGACTCCGTCGCGATGATTCACCGGAGGGAAAGTTATGGTCTCAGCTGAAATCGGGAGGGATGATTACGTGGGGGAGGAGACTGCGCGTGCAGTACAGGAGCCAGCATATTGATTATCAGAAGAAGAAGGAAGGTGAGGAAAATTCGACAGTGAAGGAGAAAGAGGTCCGCAAAGAAGAGATTGAGGAAGATGATGATGGGAATGAAACAGAAGGCACTAAACAAGATGCAAATGAGACTACTGATGGGACTCGTAAGAGAAAGCTGATTAAATCACGTACTAAGAGACTTGCTCAAAGGGCCAAGGTTTATGATCAGAAGAAGGATACTCAAATTGTGGTTTATAAGAGGAAACCGGAGAAGAAATTTATTGACAGATGGTCTGTTGAGAGGTAAAGTGAATTTATAACGAATTTGATGATCTCTGAAATTGGATATAACTTGATTGTTTTGATGATGAAGATTGGTTGTGGTTAATTTTGGAATATGAAGGTACAAACTAGCTGAGAGGAACATGTTGAAAGTGATGAAGGAGAAAAATGCAGTGTTTGGCAACTCCATACTCAGGTCAGATTTGAGGTCAGAAGCAAGGAAACTGATCGGCGACACTGGTCTATTAGATCATTTGCTTAAGCACATGGCAGGTAAGGTGGCTCCTGGAGGACAAGAAAGGTTTAGGAGAAAACACAATGCAGATGGGGCAATGGAATATTGGTTGGAGAGTTCTGATTTGATTCACATAAGAAAAGAAGCAGGAGTCGAAGATCCTTATTGGACACCTCCACCTGGTTGGAAGCTCGGTGACAACCCTACTCAAGATCCTGTCTGTGCCCAAGAAATCCGTGAAATCAGAGAAGAATTAGATAGCTTAAAAAGGTAGGAACTAAAACTTAATTATCTTGTTATCTCTTTTGTTGCAATTTTGTAACTCATGTCTGTCTTGGTCTTGAGAAGAGAATTGGAGAAACTGGCGTCAAAGAAGCAAGAGGAGGAGCTTGTTATCTTGACTACACCTAAATCTTGTGTTACTAGTCAGAACATGGACCATGATAATTTGATGACTCCAGCAAAGGTAAGAGCTCGAAATAACTGTTACTTATCTAACACCTTGTGATACTGTTTTATGCTACTTTGTGAACATCTCTGTTGCTTCATCTCAGGAAATCTACGCTGATCTGCTGAAAAAGAAATGCAAAATTGAGGACCAGCTAGTGGTAATTGCAGAAACCCTGCGTGAAATGGAGGTACATATACATATATCCCGGGCTTAAATTTCCGAACACAAATACTTATCTTGCTAGTTCTAGTTAAACTAATCTCTTAAATATAAAAGTCTGCAAAAACTTTCTGTGTTAAGTAGTAAAGAAAGATATACACCTAGGAAAACTCTCTTGGAGAATAGCAGTATATGCCATGTAAGAATTTGGGTTTATTTGGCAAATGCATTCAAAGATTTTCATTTTTTGAAATGTTGATGATTTCTTTCATTATGAATGCAAATATTGCAGGACAACATGGGATGGCTTAAGAAAACAGTAGACGAGCACTGTCCTAGAAATCTAAGCTCAACAGAGACACTACTGTTACTAGAGGATTCACCAAAAACAGACGCACCAAAAGGAGAAGTAAAGGTGGTGAACAACAAAGGAAACCAAACCAGAGACTTTCTTCAAAACAGAGAAAAAGGCAAGAAAGATGACCTAGTACAAGAACGATCACCACTTTCGCTCATAAGCAACACTGGTTTCAGAATCTGCAGGCCTTTGGGAAGTTTCTCATGGCCCAAACTGCCTGCTCTTACTGCTACTGCTACTACTGATACTGTACTTTCAAACAGTAATGCTAAGTTTGCTTCTTCGCCAAGTCACCGATCTACTTCCTCTTCTTGTCCAGTCAAACCACTTGCAGCTAAGCATCCACTCATCTTACCATTCCCCTTCACCGCTACTCCCTCAGATGTTACCACAAACCTCTTCAACCATTAAAGCTGTCACCGGAAAGTGATTCATCAGATCTTACTTCCCCAACAAGTAAGCTGATGGGAATTGGTCGAATGAAAGAATTTAATAACTTCAAGCAAGCAGGTATTTACAGATATCACTTATTATTAGTAACTATTCTTAAAGGAATAAATTGGGAATTTCTGAAATTCTTAATTACCCTTTGATTTAGAGATTTTATGTCTCTGATTAAGTATACATAGAGAGGGATTGCTTGAACAGAGAGGCATATTACAGGAACATATCATTTTACGAAGACTGAGATCATATTCTGTATTACTGAACAATTTCTACATATACTTTATTGTTCAATTTATGGCATCCTCTTATTTTAATATACATTTTAATCATTTGAGAAACGTGTATCACGCAGATTCATTCAGTCCACACTGGTTTGTGAAATTAATAAATTAGGCCGGTCCAGTTCTAGTTTTACGTTCTTCGATCGTAGCTTAGGTGGATCTGACCTGCGGATCGTAAACAGTTGTTTCGAATGTTTGGGTCTTGGGTATTATGGTGTTTTTTCGCAATTTATGGATTCTTGTGGTCTTCAAATAAATGCGGAGTCTAATATACACCAAACTTTATTGAAAACAACATAAACTATTTGAGATTTTTGTTTCAAAACTTTAAAGAAAACAATACTCCATAATATATGAATACACCTCGTAGATCGAAACAAGCATAATATGAACGTTGCAATCTGATCTCGTCATCCAAGTTAATGTGGTTGGGCGGATCAACCTACGTTGTGATTTGGTCCAAACATAATCATGGTAGACAGGCCCAAATATCAGACAATAATGGTCATGCTTTATTTTATTTTTTTTTATCGGAAAAGGGAGGCAATGCCTCCCAATTTATTAAGAAACTAAAAGACCAAACTCAACCATGGCTTTTACGGACAAACGTAGTGCCACTAGCATCCTCAGAAAAAATCGACAACACCTCAATAGGAGGAGACCAAAAAGAATGGAAACCTAAAGGTAAAGAGAAAATAAGGTCAGCTAACCCATCCGTAAGACGGTTTGTTTCCCTAAAAATATGAGAAATACGGACTATCCAGTCCCTAGAACAATGGTCATGCTTTATAGACATAATACTTAGTGTAGCAAAACGAAAACGGAAAAAAATATTAAACCATAATGAATTTTGAAAATTCAGTTTTACTTTTGGTATGAGATATTTAATCCGATTAATGATTATTCCATCTTTGCACCATATTCACGATGAACAACTTTATCACGACAAACAATTATGCTTATAAATAACTGTTCTAATCGGAGTTAGCACAATAAATATTTGTATTAATGTGGGTCGAATTCTTCGTTTATTGAGTAAGTTTAAGGATGAATACAACATGAAAGTAATGAATTTTCTGTAAAACGCCTGAGCTAAAGTCCGTTCTACTCCGCTCCATTCTGCTCTGCTCCGCTCCGTAATTCTCAATGCTCTAGGTGCTCGGAATGCTTCAGATGCTTTCCCTTTAGACAAAGCTCCTTTATTTATAGGCCTTAATCCTTTTCCTTCACTGATAAGGATTTCCGCTTTACTCTTATCAATTCAAGATCTTATCCCGAATTTTCAGGAATCTTCCTGCGAATCCTAGAATATCCTTCTTATTGGGCCAAATGTGTTTTGGCTAAAAATGGGCTTTTTTGATGGGCGAAACTCACTTCCAACAATAACACAGTAGAATCTTCTCATAGGGCAGACAATATTCATTATTCTATAAAAAAATGTACCTAATTCTGAAGCCAACTTAAACTTTTGAACAATAAACTTTCATAAATGATAATTTTATGCCAAAGATTTATAATTAGGAAGTAATACAAGTAGTGAGAAACTGAATAAAGAAAGCAACAACTTGGCCTTATTGCCTCTCTTAACTTTTATAGCGTACTTAAAACTTATCAGCTGATGGTCAATTACTTGAGCACAAAGAAATTTGACGAAAAGGGTTACAAGGTAATGGCCAGCACGGCATCATCATGTCTTAACCTATATTATAGATATCTGCGTTTCATTCATTTTCTATTATCAAACAGTATTGCGTTACTTTTATGTCAATGTAAAATGGTTATAGTTCTTTTTTCTTTTCAATAACATTTGTTGCACTAATTGCAAGATTATCCTCCAAATTAAAAATATATAATCATGCGAAATGAAAAGTAATATGCAATATAAGTTTTATGTACAAATTAAAAAGACTTTTATGACCACATACAATAAATTTTAAAACTTTTAGAAGTAGATTTAGATTCTTTATCATTAAGGTTTGGATTTAATATACTATTTATTATAATATTAAAAAAAATTGATCATAATGATGGAGGGTTATATTGAGTATTTTTTCTCATTTGGTATAATTCATTTGCATTTGATTGATATGGATGAAATCTTGCAATTCGTGATAACTCTGAGATTTTTTTTTGTACAAAACCCTTTAAAATGATAATGAAATGCCAACACGGTCATGATCGAGTGGTAGAGCGAAACAAAACTTGTGACAAAGAGGCAAAACCGTGCTTCCTTACTATTGAAAAAGGCAATTGCCTTAGGCATCTGAAATTTTATCAAATTTGTAGGCCACAATTTATTTATTTTTTATATAATTGAAGGCCACAATTTTGGTACAAAGCTGATGTTGTTTTCCTTTCTACAACTATAAGCAATTTTAAATGGTTGAAAATGTTATTATACTAAAAAAGTTTATAAAAATATTCCTATAATGTTTTCTATAACCTTTTAAATCCTATTTTCTTAAATTTATGGAGTGTTTCTACTAATAAAACAAAATTATAGAAATAAAAATATAAATATGAAATAAATAAAATATTATATATTTATAATTTGCTTTAGGCCTCCATGAACCTAGGCACAGCAGTGCAAAGAGGGAGTATGCTACCAGAGTTGAACATCTCTCACCACATTGTGTATGATATTTTTAGATTTTTGTAATTTTTCTTGGGTATACCCGAATTTAGGACCGAAATAATATGCAATTTGAGTTTGAATAATCCAGATTATCAAAAATAATAACTTACAAAGTATGTATGACTCTTGGGTCAAGAGTCACAAGAAATAAAGATCGTTCAAATCTACAAAAGTAGAATTAAAAACGATGGTATTATAAACCACACGAGAACCTATCGATCATAGGCCTCACTGTTCACTAGAGCCTGTCCATTGCCACACCCCTCCATTGCATCTCTTGTAGCTTTACAGATTTTGTAAAAGAAAAAATTCACGCAAGGTTCTTTGTGAAGATAATCCCAAGTCTACATTTTGTAGAGTTTTTTCTGCATCCAGTGAGGCTAAGGGAATCACAATGCCTTCAGTTACAACATTTGCTCTATGATCTTTACGCTGATCCAAATGATTTCTTGCGACATGGAATAATTGTGAGTAAAAGTTTTCTGAGGGAACTTGTTATAGTCTAAGAACTATATTTATGTTCGTTTTCTGACTCTAGTAATTAAATCTACAATTAGAGTTAAATTATAAATGCAAACCCTACATTATTTCACTTTTCTAAGATATTATATGTTTTTCATCTATTAGAGCTCCAATTAAATCCAATCCTCAGTATGATACCTAGGATTACTCGACTATTTGGTGTTAGAGCTCCAATTAAAAAAAAAACTCCAAAAAGTGGACTTTTAATCACTTTACTAAGATGTGTCCTGTTTTAAGACATTATAGGTACGAGGTAGAGTTTCGAAATCTAAGTATAATGGCAGCAAAATGCATTAAGAAAATTACCAAACTACTACTAACATGATGTTTGGTTTTAGTAAGACTCGACAACCTATTCTCAAAAGTCAATCACTTTACACATATTTCAGACACATTTTAAGTAATCACAAACTAATTTGTAATATACTTAAAGCATTGAGTTATTCCTATTCTTCGTATAGACAGTGATCAAAAGAGTAAACCCTAGGGTGTAAAACATTATGCATTTAATATCTTTCGAACTGAAATGTATAATATTTATCCTTAACATAAAAATGTTTATGTTGTACAGAAAACACAAATACTTATCAATTTGGACATCAGAAATTTAAATTATTCTAGTTATTTACGATAGAATTGACATGGTTGTTGGAAGTGGATCCGAGATCCTACTTCGGTTCACGGGAAACAATAGGCCCAATATGCTAAATGATCAACTCGAAAATAATATCAGCAAATAATAGGCCCTCTAAAGCAGCATTTAAGCCTTCATCGACATTCAGAAGTTTAAAATCATCAAGACCCATTTTTGGAAGTTAAAGGAAAAAAGTGCAAAGAACAAAGAAGAGATTGAAGTCGGAAGAAGACTTGAAGAAAACTAAAGAAAGTCGGAGAAGATTTATCGTAAATCAGATGAGTGGTAAAAGAAGAGGATGGCGTGAAACGACGCCAAACAGTAATAATTACTCAGCGGGTAAAAATCGAGGAAACCACTCAAGAAACCCAATCGCATGCTGACACATGGACCAAATGTTCCAGAAACAGGTAACTTTCTGACTCGGAAATTCCAATTTAATTTTCCGAGTCTGGGGAGGAGTACAATTGTTTGGAGGTGGATCTGAGATCCTACTTCGGTCCACGGGAAACAATAGGCCCAACACGCTAAGTGTTCAACGTGAAAATAATATCAGCAAATAATAGGCCCTCTAAAGCAGCATTTAAGCCTTCATCAACATTCGGAAGTTTAAAATCATCAAGACCCATTTTTGGAAGTTAGAGGAAAAAAGTGCAAAGAACGAAGAAGGGATTGAAGTCGGAAGAAGACTTGAAGAAAACTAAAGAAAGTCGGAGAAGATTTATCACAAATCAGATGAGTGGTAAAAGAAGAGGATGGCGCGGTATTTATAGGAATTTACCGGAAGCCGAAACGATGCCAAACAGTAATAATTACTCAGCGGGTAAAAATCAAGGAAACCGCTCAAGAAACCCAATCGAAGGCTGACACGTGGACCAAATGTTCCAGAAGCAGGTAACTTTCCGACTCATAAATTCCAACTTAATTTTCCGAGTCTGGAAGGGGGGCAATTTTGGAGGTGGATCTGAGATCCTACTTCAGTCCACAGGAAACAATAGGCCCAACACGCTAAGTATTCAACTCGAAAATAATATCAAAGTGTCAACTCGGATATTCTAATCAACTCAGAAGAATTCATTCTCGGAAGTGTGCTAAAGTTTGAAGGAATTTGGACGACACGTCATCAAACGAAGAAATGGAAATTTTCCTATTCCGACAAGGAAAATTTCCGAAAATCTAGCTAGAATCTTCTAGACAAGATCAAATCCTGAAAATTGTATATTTTCATTTATTCAATCTATTTTGTAACCGCCTCTATGTTCTATAAATAGAAGAACGGATCCTCCAAAAAGGGGATTAGCTTTTTGGCACACCTTAAGCAATAAAATCAACTCGTCAGCCATTTTTTGCATAGTACTCTTTCTCTCCGAATCTCTAGAGAGTCCTTACCCAATATTCCCAACCTTTTATCAGAATTGCGGTTTTGGTCACTTTGTGCTAAACCCAGTTCGAACAATAGTTTGATGTTTGAATAATTTTATTTAAAATGTTCTGACATTTAAATGCTCTTTTCTGACAGAGTTGAAATCCTTTTATTCCTATGTCAATGGTTTCTAACCATTGGTAGATGTATTTTAGTATCAAAAGCATCCAAAATTTTATTAGTTTAGAAGAATTCATTTGAATTTTAGTTTGGAACTAATCCAATTAATAAAATAATTAAGTTTTGATGCGAAAAGAACTTAGTTAAATTATATGCTGTTTTTCTTTTTCATGTGTAGTTTTTCGGGATTATATGAGAAACAATTTTTTTTTTTGATAAACTGTAGGAAGCTCTAGAATTTTGACCTATAATTTGCTCAAATGTCTATACCTAATAGTTGATAATACCATATTTAAGACATAATCATTCTTTCTAAATTGATTTTATATTCTTATCTTCCTTATTTTTTTTTTTTTTGGCCGCAATTCGTATCGAAATTCTAATATTTTTAGGTCTGGAAGCAATCTTTAGATATTTTTTCTGAAAATATTTTTTCTTTTTGTATAAACTAAGATTCAAACTGGTGATTTCTCAAGCCCCATTTCTAGAGTGTAGTTCGAATCGAAACTCTAACCTCCTTAGACCAGAAGACAGCTTTTTGATATCAACAATAAAACTAGCTCGTCTGGGTTATTCTCTTTGTTGATGAAAACTATATTGGAGTAAGGGAAAAATGTTAATTATAAAAATAGTTAACAAGAAAAATGAAGTTGGCAACAACATTAAAAAGTTTAGTTTAAGAAAATCGAGAATGAGGACTTCCAAACTTCCTATATAGCCGGAACGCAACGGACCAGCTAGCTGTATCTATTTGACTTTATATTATCTAATAACCTTTTCTAATTGTTTACTCATTTTCATTATAAACAATTCGATTTATGTTCATACTTTCATTATTTTAACACATAAAAACTCAGTTTTTAACTCAAAGACAACTGTAGTCTTTGCCTTAACCATTTTATTTCGGCTAAGTTTGTGACAAATATTAAATATTGCATTTTGGCATTAGGGGACAAATAAACAAAGTCTTCATTGCTTAAAGTTTTGGAATTATGTAATAACATTTTTTGACATGTCAAAAAATCTCTATATCTGTAATGTTTTTTCTTTTTTGATAATTTGTATAGTTGTAAGTTTGTAAACACTGATTTCGAAGGTCTTCTACGTGCTAGGCCACCACTCAATCTCTTTTTATGGAATTAAGACGACTTATTCTTTTCTTTTTATTTTATGAATAAAAGTCAGGTGGTTATATAGGCTGTGCATAGACCATATATTACATGCAAGTGATTTTTAATTAGTGTCAGATGGTAAATTTATTAAAGGTAGGTGCACTTGCATGTCGAAAGATCGAGTCTCATCGCCTGTATTATGTAGGAATTTGGCTAATGGGCCAACCAGTTGTGGCTCAATATTGACATAAAAAACGATATACTACAAGATGTATTTCTATTAAGTTTTGTAAAGCATATATATACAATTTGAAAATAAGTTGTTATTACATTAAATCTTAAAAGAATTTGCTGAATGAAAATAATTTAAAGAGAAATTTGGTAATTGTTAAAATGTCACAAATTACTATTATTGTGCCAAATTAGAATATAGTTTTGATTTTGCCATATATTATCTTACATAATAAGATTATACTTTATCGGTTTCAAATTAATCAATCGTTTCATATTTTCACACATATTAAAAAAAATGTAAATGACACTTTAATCTAGTTTTTAATCTAAATTATTATTCAAAAAATAAAAGAAAAAATAACTAAAAAAATGAAGAAAACAATAAATAAGGACAAAACAGAAAATAGTGATCAAATACATAGTGACAGTAGTGTTAAAACATTTGTCTTTTTAAATCTTTTTTTTTCCCATAACATCTAGAAGACTACTATATTATAGTATGCATATAAATTTCTAGGTCATAGCCACATATAAGACTACATATAATGAGGTGTTTAGTAAAATTATCCAACAATTGAATACATACAATGGTGATTTAAATAATGGGTAAAAGATGACATTGGTATTAAAAAGATTTAACATGTTGAATCTAAACAGAAACTTGATAATAAAAACACAATTTAAAATCATATATAAAATTAAATAAATGTTGCAATATTAAATGGAAGAGAAGGGTTAAAGTAGGAAAAGTAAGGTGTTGATTCCAAGCACCAAAAGTTAAATTCTACATGAAAAATCCTAAATTCCACATAAGACTACTTACAATGGAGTGTTTAAGAAAAGATTCAACCGTTGAATTATGCAATGGCCTGTTGAAAGAGTGTTGAAGACAATGTAGATTCATCAGATGTTATATGGTGAAAGAATGAGAGAAAAACACCAAATTAACCAAAAATTGACAGAATATAAAAATTGAATAAATACTACTAATATATTAGGTAGAAGTGAAAATAAAATATTAAAATATAGAAATTAGGTGTTGAAAGTACATATATAGCCTAATATATTAGTTACACATATGAACAATAACATTTTAGCCAACATGGTCGGGGTGTAATATAACAAAAAGAATTTAGGAGAGCAGTAGTGTTACATGGGTTCGAACCTCTTTCATTATATTGTGCGAATTTAAGGGACTTTATCTAGTTTTTTTTAGCTCTCTGAGTATAGCTAAATTAAGGACATATCTGAATTTAAACCATCTCGAATATTAAAAAAAGTATTTCATAAAAGTTGAATGAAATTAATTTTGACATTTATATTAATGGAGGGTGGATTTTAATGGATTTAGAAATCCCTACAAATCATGTGTTATTAATTCAATCAATGATTTTGAAATCCATATTCAAATCATGTGTTATTTAAGCATTGATCATGACATCTATATTCAAATCATGTGTTTTTTATTATTTTTTATTATTGAAATATAGTCTATTGAGTTTCAAATTGAATTTATTTGATTTTAAAATATAAGAATTATGTATGGATTTAGAAATTATGTATGAATCCGTTAAAATCCACCCTCAACATTTAAGTTACATCATTGTTATTTATTTATTTTGTCTCCAGAATATTGTGAGCCCACTTAATTACTCTTTAATGTACTTATCTTTGAAAAAACGTTAGTCTTCCTCAGTAAATAACCATATTCTTTACTTATGTTTGATTTTGTTAACTCCTAAGACTTCTATAGGGTAAACTTAACACCTACATGTTCTTGGGTGAATGCATTCTCATTTCTCACGCAAACAAATTCCAATTATTAATTTAAAATCTTACCGTTTAAGCATTTCTCTCTTTCTTTTGCTATAAACAAAACCAATTCAGAAATTTAAATATTCACTTCTATAGTTTTCTCACTAGAATTCAATCTACATAATATCTTTTGGAGTTTAGTGGATTTCAGTTATCGACCTGACTTTATTGATCTAATTGAAAAACAAAACTACTCAAATGGACTAATAAAAATGTTGAGTGTTTTATTATACTAGAAAATAAATAAATTACAAACTCTCTCTTTGGAACCAAACATCTTGAAATGTCGCAATACTTGGAATAAAAAAAGATGGTAGTTGGTTTTGACTATTGGAACGACAAAGATTAATTAGCATCTAATGTCTCGAATTATTCTACTAAAGAAATCACCAAAATATATAAGAATTGTATAGTGGAGCTTATATTAATATGAACCTTTTTTCTGATAAAATAATCTTATGAACTTTATATATAACCTAAAAATCAAGCTAATTCTACACAGACATAAAACCTAATTGGAGAAACAAAGGAAAGTGCAACATTCATTCTCATCAATTAGAGGATAATTAATGTCTGTGGAACTTAAGGAGTTTGACATTTCAAAGCCTCTAAGCGAGTCATCGCTGACGTCACTACAAGATGCTTGTAAAGAGTGGGGATTCTTTTACGTGACCAACCATGGCATCTCCGGTGATATGTACCAGAAACTCAGGCGATTATCCGGCGAGATTTTCGAGCTCGGAGACGAAGAGAAGATGAAGATGGGAGCGTTTAATTACACTCCTCGTTTCATTGCATCTCCATTCTTCGAAAGCCTTCGTGTCTCTGGTCCTGATTTCTATGCTTCGGCTAAGTCTTCCGTTGATGCTTTTTCCGACCAAACTACCGATGAAGAGTTCAGGTATATACATACATACATATATACATTACAGATTATATCTATATATATACAACATATATGTATGTGTATATAAATGACATGATGGTCGTTGACATTTTCTTTGGCGACCCCAAAAACACGAAGTCATTAAATGTGTTGAATTAAAAGTAGTTCATATTTTCTAGATTTTGAGAAACCAGTTAAGCTGCCCTCTGACCAATCTATGTGCAGTCCACTTTTTTTTGCTCATTATTGTTTCATATTTTAGTAACATATATATCATGTATTTTCTAGTTTTAATTATATACTATTATTTTGACAAAGTTCAACTTAATTACTAACTGTTTGTTAACTCTTAATTACTAGTTGTTTCATAGTGAATGTCTTGAAATACGTTTTTCTAATTTATATAACATATTCATTGTTTTTTTCTGGCATCAATTGAAAATGATGTATATCACAAGTGCGCATTGCATATATGCATAAAATCTCTTTAAGCTTTTATGCATGCAATCAAATTCATATATTCTGTGTCTTATACTTATATTAATTAGGGATATTGTGATGCTTTTAACTATTTTAGTCTGGTTTATACTTGCATGTAGGACCGGTTCTCTTTATGGTTTGTTCAAATTCTTTACATATCAAGACCGGTCCTCTAGCTTCGAAGACAGTTTTACTGATTAAACCACTGAAATGTAAGACAATAATAATATTTCAAAATCTATAATGTAAATAATCTGAAAGACTTAAATATTTGTTTTTTTCTTCTCCATAACATTCATATTGAAAGTTATAACTTATAAGAATATAACTTGACATCAACGTACTACAAAAAATTTAATAATACAAATGGAAGTAATATCCATCAGAAATTTTTAACCGGATAGATCATTAATTTACTACAAGAAAACATGGGAACTTTTGATCAATCTTTTAGATAAAAAATTATATTTTGATCTAAAATTGGTAAAAAAGGAAAAGAATCCTTGACATATTTTTTGATCGTAATATATTTTTTGATCAAAAAAATTGGTTAGAATTTATGCTATTTTTCTTGTAGTTGAAATTCAGTATGAGATTTCAGATAAAATACTATGGTTTAGAATTCATATATACATAATATATATATATATATATATATGAGTTTTCAATAATTCCTAACAACTTCGAATTTCTTCGATATATGCAGACATTATCAAATATATGATTTGATTTATTTTTTGTTGTTTTAAAAGTGGGTTGATGAAAGAATATGGAAAAAAGATGACGGAGCTATGCGAGAAGATAATGATAGCCATCATCACTAGCTTTGGAGATGATATTCTTCAGAAATATTATGAATCTGAATTTGGAAACTGTCATGGGTACTTCAGGATCAACAACTACACAATCCCTTTAGAAGAAGATGATGATGAAGATTTGATCGAAGGGCTTGGAATGCACACTGACATGAGCTGCATCACAATCGTTGATCAAGACGACATTGGAGGTCTTCAAGTTAGATGTAAAGATGGTATTGGTCTCATGGATATTAAACCTAAAGATGAAGCTCTTGTTGTCAACGTTGGAGATTTATTACATGCCTGGACCAATGGACGGCTCAGATCGTCTCAACATAGAGTTGTGTTGAAACGACGTAGTTTAGTTGGTAAGAGATTCTCACTTGCTTTCTTTTGGTGCTTTGATGATGGAAAAGTTGTCTTTGCCCCCGATGAGATTGTGGGAGATTGTGAGGATGTGAGGGTATTTCGGTCATTTATTTGTGGGGATTATTTGAGGTTCAGAGAGAGTAATGTGAAAGGGAAGTTCGAGAAGGTTGGTTACACGGTCGAAGACTTTGCTCGAATTGAAGCCTATCATTAATATATTTTTCTCAATGTGAATTAATACTTTACTACTAATAATCTTTTTTTTCTATTAAATAAAAATATAGTGATTCAATTCGAAATGTACATCACTAATATATTTATCCACTTGATATTTTGTTAATACACCGACATGATCCACTTGAATTTCTGTTGTCAACAATTCATATTCTCAAAACAAATTGAAAAATCAAACAGAAAAATTAAAGAACTATTGGGCTTGATTTGGGCCTTATTCCACCACTAGCCTAGCCCACAATTGGTAAGCCGCCTGAGTTCAATTAAGGGTTCTCATTGTTGTGAGCTTTTCAAACTCAGTCGTCAATCTCGTTAAACTTCAGCCTTCGATCATCTTCTCTCTGTCAAATCCGCTGTACTTTTCTGTCTCCTGGATCTGAAACCCCTAATTCTTGAGTTTGATATGGAGTCTGTTGAATTGAACAATTTCGATCCTTCTTCGCAAACCCTAGATCAACCTCCTCCTTCCTCTGACGCTTTAGACTCCTCCAAGGGAGAACACACTGCTTCGGATAAGCTAAATCCTCAGGTTTCTGATTCTGTGGCTGTGAATGGTTCTTCTGCTTCTATGCCTAATACGAATGGTTCGGTAGAAAAGCCTGTACTACGGCCTTTGCTATCTGGGAACGGCGTTAGCAAGACGATGAGTGGTAACGATAATAATCAGTCTGGCGGAGAGGAAGAGACTACGAGCCGGAGGAAGCGTCGGAGCCGATGGGATCCTCCGCCTTCTGAGTCAAATGATAACGCTAACGCCGAAGGAGGTTGTGATTCTGGTACTGGGACTAGGAAGCGTAAGTCGAGATGGGCAGATGATGAGCCGAAGCCGGTGATTCAGCTACCTGATTTTATGAAGGATTTCGCTGGAGGTATCGAGTTTGATCCTGAGATTCAGGCTTTGAATAGTAGGTTACTTGAGATCAGTAGGATGTTGCAGTCTGGTATGCCTTTGGATGATAGACCGGAAGGACAGAGGTCTCCTTCACCAGAGCCTGTTTATGATAACATGGGTATTAGGATAAACACTAGAGAGTATAGAGCTAGGGAGAGATTGAATAGAGAAAGGCAAGAAATCATATCTCAGATTATCAAGAAGAATCCTGCTTTTAAACCTCCAGCGGATTACAGGCCTCCCAAACTCCAGAAGAAGCTTTTTATCCCGATGAAGGAATATCCCGGTTACAACTTTATTGGTCTTATTATTGGCCCCAGGGGCAATACTCAGAAGAGAATGGAGAGGGAGACAGGTGCTAAAATTGTGATTCGGGGTAAAGGATCTGTTAAAGAAGGTAGGCATCAGCAAAAGAAAGATTTAAAATACGACCCTTCAGAAAATGAGGATTTGCATGTTTTAGTCGAGGCTGAGACTGAGGAAGCTCTTGAAGCTGCTGCTGGTATGGTTGAGAAGCTGCTGGAACCTGTTGATGAAGTGCTGAACGAACACAAGAGGCAACAGCTTAGGGAACTTGCCACCTTGAATGGAACAATAAGGGATGAAGAATTTTGTAGATCGTGTGGTGAGCCTGGACATAGACAATATGCATGTCCTTCTCGTTTAACTACATTTAAGAGTGATGTACTTTGCAAGATTTGTGGTGATGGTGGACACCCTACTATTGATTGCCCGGTGAAGGGCACTACTGGGAAGAAAATGGATGATGAATATCAGAACTTCTTGGCAGAATTAGGAGGAACTGTCCCTGAATCATCTCTCAAACAAAGCACTACTACTCCTTTGGCTCTTGGTCCGGGAAGTTCAGGAAGTAACCCTCCTTGGGCTAACAATGCGGGAAGTGGAGCAAGTGCGCATCCTGGCTTAGGGTCAAGTTCAATCAAACCCCCCTCCAAAGAATATGATGAAACAAATTTGTACATTGGATTCTTACCTCCAATGCTGGAAGATGATGGTTTGATTAATCTTTTCTCATCATTTGGTGAAATTGTGATGGCAAAAGTAATCAAGGACCGTGCGACTGGGTTGAGCAAAGGCTATGGCTTTGTGAAGTACGCTGATGTCCAGATGGCTAATACTGCTGTACAGGCAATGAATGGCTATCGATTTGAAGGCCGTACACTCGCCGTCAGGATTGCAGGCAAATTGCCACCACCGACTGCACCCCCAGCACCTTCAGCCCCTCAACCACCAACTCAAGGCTATCCTCCCTCAAACCAGCCGCCTGGTGCCTATCCTTCTCAACAGTATGCCACTGGTGGGCAACTACCAAATCCTCCTGTAGGTTATTCAACAGCTCCAGTTCCTTGGGGACCTCCTGTTCCCTCGTATTCTCCATATGCTCCTCCTCCCCCTCCTCCTGGTTCTTATCATCCTGCCCATGGTCAGCATATGTCTCCATATGGAATGCAATACCCACTGCCACCACCTCCTCATGTGACACAAGCTCCTCCACCTGGTACTACTCAAAACCCATCTTCTAGTGAACCCCAACAAAGCTTCCCACCAGGAGTACAAGCTGACAGTGGTGCTGCTGCTGCTTCGTCTGTGCCACCAAATGTCTATGCTAGCTCAGTCACAGCTATGCCTGGACAGCCTCCATATATGAGCTATCAGTCTTATTACAATGCTGTTCCTCCGCCACCTCCACCACCAGCCTCATCTACTGATCATTCCCAAAGCATGGGTAATATGACATGGGCCAACAATCCTCCCGTTTCAACATCTGATCACTCGCAAGTTCTAGGTAATGCACCTTGGGCACCTAATCCTCCTTTGCCGCCTACTGCGGGCTATTCACAGAGCATGGGCAACGTACCTTGGGCTCCCAAACCGCCAGTACAGCCACCTGCAGAGAACCCTTCCGCTGTCGGAGATTCTGAGTATGAGAAATTCATGGCTGAAATGAAGTAGCTTGCATGTTCTGAGGAGAATTTCCTTAGTGGAGAGGTAAGGTGTCCTCATTTGATGCTTTTGTATGTTCTCATTTGATGCTTTTCTGAAATTTAAATCTGAAATTGATTCAAGTGGCTTTAGCATATGATATAACCCTTCTTTCTCATTTTTCCTACGTTTTTGAATGTTTCTCCCCAACATAATTTCTTAGACATGCAATGCAGGATGAACCAAGTACAGCATGTTGTCTGATAGATACTGCTTTTATTGTCGTTATGTTTTTCTTGGAAGTCTTTCTGTTTATATAATCCTCTTATGTATATTTCTGCTCCTAGCTTTGTCACATGATTCTGTAGCTCATTAGTCTTGGTCACTGGTGTGTTTGTGAGCGATCTCACAGCTAAAGGAGCAACTGTCCTGGTATTCAATTCTGAAAGATGGAATTTGGATATTGGTTGTTTAAATATTTGGCAGTTTACCCTGTGGTTTTTTTCCTTTGCTATTTGTTTATTAAGTTACGCCTAACGTGCTTTGGTCGTACATGCTTTTTCAGTTTTTCCGTTTGACAATATCTAAACTGCCACTAACATAGATTTGAGAAGTTTGTCTCCAATATTGTATACGGCTCATTAACACGAATCTTGTTTTGTTGATATTGTTAAAAAATTTCAGGTGTGATGTTTCTTGGAGCTCTTGTACCCTGATTTCTTACATCTTTCTTGTTGGAAGTTTGGGACTCACATCTTAACCCTTGCTATGCTGTTGTGAAATATGCAGAGATTCAGGCTGGAAGCTCTCAGTTTAGACAATTGCGTTTCAAAAAAGCCCTATTATTTTTTACTGATAATCATTGGTGCTCTTTTGTAGGACTATATATGTCTCGGGGTTCTTGTTTAATTTCGTAATACTCATATTTTACCGATGATCAGTGTGTTAAGTCTGTTTTGAGCTCCCATTTACTCACAATTTCTTCTGTATTTTATCAATTTATGACTAAATCTTTTGGTGATATTGTAGTGCGAAACATATCTATAATCCATTTAAGGTTATCTCTTTTTGTTTATCTGGTCTCTTGTGTGCATAGGGGATTCGTCAGTTTTGCAGGAACACAAAGGTTACAGGGTATGTTAATACCAACACTTTGATCGCTATTTTCCTCCTTGATTCTGTCTTACATATCTCTGATGTAATAATATCTTTCGAGCTTCCATGTGGCAGGTGTGATTATCCAGATTGATTTTAATGCTAATTGTTTTTGTCTTTGGCTTTCCTTGATATCTATCTAAGTGTATACATGTGATTCAGCACTACATTGCATCTGTGGTTTGGTTAATTATGTCTCAAGTGTGTTGCATATTTGATTATGTACACTAAGAAAAAGCCAGTCTCTCATACAGACGATCTTGGTGCTTTATGTTAAGCATGTAGGCCCGAATGACACTGCCATTGGCAGAGATGTGGTCATCTTAACAGCAGTGTTGGTGAAATTGAACCAGTTCGGAGGCTTTGGTGCTATGAACAAATATTGTAAATTAGAGGCTTCTGTAACTGCAGCGTTCAGATCCGGGTGTTGCTTTTTATATGGATTATAGGAGTTATTGCAGGATTTGGGATGTAAATGTCTTTGCCTTTGACTTGATTCATTTTGAAAAATAAACATATCTAGAATCCTTTTTTGATTGAAAAATTTCTTCTACGAAAATTTACCATTGCAAAAATTAAGGATAATTTACCATTGGTTAAGGATAATTCCCAAAGCCTACTCGTCTTAGGGCATCTCTAACAAGGGTCCTTATTTTGAAAAGGGTCCTTATTTTGAAAATGGTGAAACCTTAAAACTATTAGTAGTGATAAAACTTCATAATTAAACATAAAACATAATATTACACACAATATTACCTAAGAATATAAAGTTATATGATAATTTAAAATTACATTTATGATAATAAAACACAAACTTTTGTTATTTGTATTAAAAAATTGGGTGATTTGCTAGAATAATGTTATAAAATTGTGAAATTATTTAAATAATGCTCATATTTCAAAATTACTTAAAAGTTTTGTAAAGACAAACTTAATTTCTTTTGCTTTGTAAAAAATAAAATATTTACGAAAATGCCATTAATAAAATCTGCATTGACGAAAAATAAATCTACGGGAAATAAATCTACAATACATGGTAAATTTAATATTTCTGGGCAGATAAGTTTTGTTTTATGTAGAGTTATTCTGTTTTGGCAGATTTATTGTTTGCAGATTTATTTTGATAGTGTAGTAGATTTAGTTTTGCAGATTAATTTTACCGTTTTGTAGATTTTTTTAATCTAGTGTTGTCGATTTTTTTCCTATCGGTAGATTTAAATTTGGTCGCAGATTTAATTTCATACCGCATATTTGTTTTTGCAGATTTTATGTTATGTGTTGTCGATTTGTTTTCTGTTGGCAGATTTTTTTTTATTTTGTAGATTTTCTGTTCAACGTTGCCGATTTGTTTCTAATAGGAAGAGTTGTTTTTTTTTTGCAGATTTATTATGTAGTGTTGCATATTTATATTTGAGTTTATCAACTACAACATAAAGTAAAATTGAGTTATATGTCAGGGTAAAATTGAGTAATTACCCAAAGAGACTCTACAATGCGTCTATGTATACACTTGTCAATTGTGGAGATTTTATCTAATGTATACACTTGCCAAAACTCGAGTTGTCCTTCAAGTGATGTGAGTTTAGGATTCATTGACAAGAATTTGAGGACTGGTCACGAAATTGAGTGCATCTATGGGACTAAAGAGCCACTAAACCAGAGTACCTCACAATTGTAGAAGATTCCAACCAAGTAACAGATCATTCTAATTCAGATTAACAAAGACAATTTGTGGTTATGAAACATGGGTTGTGAAGACAAACAATTATATGTCTCAAGATTAAAAAACATCTCTCAACTCGGAAATGTGTTCTTTAGTTACAATGCATCAAAAATTATAATTAAGAGGACATTGATCCAGAGCTTTACAATCAAGAAATACAATTTTTTCAAAAAGAATTGAAACAATTTTAATCATAAAAACTATGTCTTAGTGAACTGCAATCTTCAAGAGTCAATCTTGCAGCTGCACAAGAATAACCTTTCCTGAATCTACCTTTGTTGAGACTCTTTACATCAACTTGTACTGCAAAGATAGCACAAACCGGTATGTGATCTGAAAAACACCTGCTCCTCTCCAAAGAATTTGATCACATCTGCAAACATTCGAAATTCAAAACATACAACATACAACATACAACAGAACTTTTTAGGAACCAAAGCACCACAAGGTTTTGGATAGTACCAAGATCGATGGAGTACAACGTTTTTCTTGAACTTAGTTGTTTCTCCGGCATATGCATCTGATTTATGAGAGTATTTATAAGTTAGTTTTGAAGACATATAACGAAAATGAAAATTGTACCAAATCCAAATATATCTAATCGTGAGTCGTGACCATAATCCAAGACCCACACAACCACAACCATGAATATGGAACTCATGTTCCACAAATAATGACAAAGACATCTCATTATTGATTTGAAGGATAAAAAACCTACTGAACCCTTATTATGAGAAAACAAATATAGATAGAACTTTGAATTCAAAGAAGAAGCTCTTTTGACCCCTCTCAGCCCTACCTCACGAGATCTAGGAGGCTTCGAATAAATCCAGAATCGAATAAATCTGAAGCTAAAAATCGAATTAAGCTATAAAAAATCGAATAGATCTACACGAAATCATGAAATCAGCATCACCACACTAAGAGTTGAATGAATCAACAAGAAATCTAACAACATCTTCTTCCCCAATCAACGAAATCAACTAAATCTCAAGCACATCAACTTAGCAACATCTCAAAATCTCAGAATAATACACGAAATCAAGCAACCAAACACCAAAACTGAAATCATCCAAGTGAAATCATGAAAAATAAACAAGAGGAGAATGTACCTTCACCGGAGAAACCGCCTTCGCCGCTGTCTGAAACATCGGAATCGCAGACTTCGCCGCCGTCAAGAAAACCGGAGTCGCCGCCGTCTGAGAACACCGGAGTCGCAACCGTCACGATAGAGAACAAGTCACGTTTCAATTTTCGTAAAATCTAGAAGAGAGGAAGAATGTTTTGTTTTGTTAAGTTAAGAAGTAATTATTCATTATTTTTTTCTTTAATTTTATCAAGTTTTTTTATAAAGGAATTAGAATAATAGAGATGAATACTTCTTTTTACTCATAAATATTAAATTTCATATTATAGAGCATTATTTGAGTAATTATGCTATATTCTAGCATTATTTAAGTAATTACCTCTAAAAAATTGTATTAAAAATTTGTACTTTGTCTTTCATGTTGTAATGTGTCGTTTAATTTATTGTAATTTGTATTTAAAAAATATGTAATTTTTGTTTGTAACATATTTTTTTGATGTTATGTAATATTTCTTCAAATTAAAATTTTTGATTTTATATTAGTGTGCTTATTTGATCTAAACAAAATTTAATAGCAAAATTAAAGTTACATACAAATCAAAGAACTAAATAATAAATATCAAATAATTTTAAGGGTTTGAATAGTAAAATCTCAAATTTAATGGTGCACTATTCAAACCTCAAATTTTGAGGTTCTAATGGATTGTTGGATTTACAAAAACCTCAAAATTTGAGGATTTGAAGATCTGTTGGAGATGCCCTCAGAGATGTATATTTTGGTTATGGATGATAAATTAGGCCTTGAATGGTGAGTGAGTTCTTTAGAGTTTTTAGTTTTTTTGTTTTTCAAAAAATCTGATATAACCATTTAGGATTTTGATAATTTAGTTGTTGATAATCTAGATTTTTCAACATTTGGAAAACAATTTCTATTATAATTTTGCTATTCAAGCTTTTATTTCTTAAATTGTCTTAAACACTAGAAAAATTAGAAATTAAACGTTATTTTCTTCAAAAATTAAGCTATTTATTCCACTTAATCGAAATAAAACTTGCATGATTAAAAAAGAGTTAATAGAGTAAATAACAACACAAATGTCTTCATTTTTTTGTTTTAAATTGTAAAGTCTTCTTAGAAAAGAAAAATATCGTGTTTATCCTTTTTTTTACTAACTGTTTAAAGTTTTGCTTGCAAAGTCATTGAACTTAGATAGTTAGATGGTCATATGTATATGCCTTTCTTCAATGTATGTAGGTTACAACAAAGTTAATGCTCTCATTAAAGTTTTCCATTTTGAATGAAGTTAAATGAACTCTTAACTATAGTTATTGTTATGGTTTACAAGTATTAATGAATGCTTGAACGCAATGTTAACATAACTAGAATAGTCAGAATTTTGAAAATTCTTATATTTATACTTCTATTATCAATTAAAGTAATATTAATTTGCGAGATAGCCAAAAAGATGCAAATATAAAAATGTTTTTTATTGTCAATAATTGAATTAGTAAAATCTAATTATAGCTCAAATTCAGCCTTAAACCCCAAATAATATAATGTGAGGATTATGACTCTAGTGGGGAATACAATAAAGAAGTAAACTAATCACTTCATTAAATGTATGGTAAACATAAAGTTATCTTTTCTTGTTAGTCCTCAAAATGATGATAGAGAATGTAGCCAATCTGGTAGATAAGAGTTTACACATAACAAATCTTTACAAAACTCTCTACATCTTCAATGTCGTGCCAAAGATTATATATTATAAATTTTTTATGACATAAATATAATATAATTTAGTATAATATATATAAATAAAAAATAATAATTTTTTTTATAATATAACATTTTTATTTACCTTTAAGTAAATTCTTCTCACAAAATTTACGTAATATATGTTCTTTTGCTTTATATATATATATGTTAACTAAACCATTTTTTGTGATATAGTTGATAGTAAATAAGATTTAATCAATTTTAGATTTGAAAATCTTTTTTTCGTATAAACAACTGGAGCTAAATCCAACGTAATTTTCAATGCAACTTAGTTCTCGCTAAAAATAATCTAACTTTTAAGGTACGAAGATAAAAAAATTGATTGTTTCTATAATATAAACTAAAAAATTTATTATAATATATGATTTTTTGAAAAAATTTAGGGGCTCCAAAAATTAGATTTATTTGAGGGGGTCCGAGACAAACGGTTTTTTTTTACACATAAACACACCTCTATACATCTCCAACAATACACTTTATCTTGGGGGAGTAAAATCTCAAATTAAGAGTTTGAAGTTAGAGAATTCCAATCAAATTTTCTATGTATAGTGCAATAAATCTTTGTGAGAAACATTAGTAACTTTAATATCTGATTTATTGATGAATTATTTTTGATCTATTAGTTAGGATAATATAGTTAATGACTTTGCATCATAGATTCGATTTTTCTCCACTGTGTATAGCTGATTAAAAAATAATTTCACGATATAGACTTTACGCTATCAATTGTGTCTTGTTCAATTGTTGACAAAAAAAAGTTATATATGATTCATTATCTTAATAAATTTTGTTCATTTTTTTATCAAAAAAAAAATAAATTTTGTTTATTTGAAAACAATTCAAATCTTAGTATATGTAAATATATTGATTTACATTTTTACCAAAATATAAAAGCTAAATTTATTTAAACGGCAGATTTTTAATAAAATTATTTAGAATTTAAAATTATTTAAAATTATTTAGAATAATAAAATAATTTAAATTACCAATAGGGATTTAGATGGCAGATTTGATAATGCCCATATTTGCCTAGCAAAGGTGCACGACAACAAAATGTGGTATTGCAAATAAAATATGTATTCCCACTTTCCAATTAAATTTAGTTGGACTATTATGTAAGTTGGTCTTAGGGCGGGCCCAGTTATGCAATTAGTCAATAAATCTCTTTTCAGATTCAAACAGTTTTTCTGATTTGCTCCCCATCTTCCTTCTTCGCTCCGGCCATCGATTTCCGTTATTATTACAAATCATTGACCACCAAAACTGATTTTTGAAACTTATTCATCTTCGAAGCTCAAGCTATAGCGATTTGACATGGAGGATTCTACATTTTCTGATTTGGACGACGATTCCCCCGGTACCGTCAATAGCGACGGTGAATTGCCTGTTATGAGCGGTTCTTTTTTCCTTGATCATGTTGGTGAAGTTTTGCTTTCTCGGAATCCTGATGGTTTGTCCTGGAAATGTTTAGATTCTTCTGATTGTGTAAGATTTTTTTGGATAATGGTAGTTTTTTAATGCTTCTTCTGGTTAATCAGACGAATTGAGTTCATTGACTTGTATCTTTTTGGTATTTTCAAGTTCATCATGAATTATCATATTAGTGTTGTGTGTGTATGTTGATGTTGATGTTGCTGCTGCGAGGAACATAATCATGAAAGGCTCCTCTTCCTTTGTTGCTACGTTATAGAAATTGTTATGATTCTGAATGAGCCAGTATCTTGTTTTATGTTGACAGGAAGGAACAACTTGTTTGGGAATTAGAAATTCCGACAATTTCGAAACTGAGATCAAGTTCTCTGAGACTTATGCTGTGGAGTTTGTTTACTATGGCTTAGTGCATAGTCCAGATTTAGGCCTTGGACATGCCAAAGAATGTTTCCGGGAACGTTTGTTTAGTACTCAAGAGGTTATTTTTCAAAATCTTTTGTCTCTTATCGTTTGTATTCTATTTTCCTTTCTTTTGGAGATTACGGAGTAAGGAATCTCTGCTTTAATGTAGATGTATCGGTTCACGGTTCATGGATTTCAAAGATCACCTAAGGAGCCTTGCCTTTGGAAACTTGCGGCATTCACTTTTGGCCATATGAATTTGCAGACCTGCCAGAGTTGGATAGATCAATTGAATTACTCTTTAATCAAGGAACTAGAAAGACCAAGAAATCTTTTGGTAAATCTTATCGTGGCAGGCTCTTGCACTTTGTTGGTCCTATTATGTATGAATGATTTGAAAGGATCTAATGACATTTCTTTAGGTATTCGTCCATCCAAAAAGTGGTAAAGGAAATGGTTCCAAGGTCTGGGAAACTGTTTCCAAGATTTTCAGTCGCGCTAAAGTTAATACAAAGGTCTGTTTCTAAGTGCATCAATAACAGAATGAATCATCTAGTAAAATTTTTGTAAGAGTTGTTATAGGTTATTCTTTGATGACAGAAGGCACAATGAATTTTGCTTTTTGTAGTTAACTGATTTGAATGTGTATTAAAGTAGAGCATTTCTGTAAAAATGTTATTTATCATGTAATGTAATTGCTTCATTGTGGTTTATGAAGGTCAATATTTATTATTCTCTGGCCAGACTCTATATCTGGAAAAAATCATCGTACAGAAAGTATTATCTATTGTTTCAGTGGATAAATGATTTACACATATTTGCTATTCGAGTTGTTGTTTGTTTAAATGAGACTTTCTATGTCTACATAATTAAATGCATAACTTCTTGTGATACTATAGCTCTCATAGACAAAAACAGATGATTGTTTTTCACAGTCCGTAGTTTTATATTCTTGATTTTATCATTTAAATCAGGTGATTGTAACAGAACGAGCAGGACATGCGTTTGATGTAATGGCATCTATCCAAAACAAAGAGCTTAGTTCATATGATGGCATCATAGCTGTTGTAAGTTGTAGACCTCTTCTTTCTATGTTTCATGAGCTAAAGTATTTCTTTCGACAATGACTGTAGTGACTATTTCGCTCAGTGCATTTGTAAAATTAATTTTGTGATATGACATACCCTTTATTTCAAAACATTTATAGTGCAAGTTATAAATTAGTCAAAGTTGATGAAGCTTCTCCTCTCCGAATATTTGTTGTCACGTTTTTTGCTCATATTGCTTACCTGTGGATCCTGTATCTGCTTTCATGATATGTTTCTCATCTTAGTATCATGAAAACCCAACCTATGTTCAGGGTGGAGATGGGTTCTTCAACGAAATCCTTAATGGGTATCTATTGTCGAGGCTTAAAGTCCCTCCTCCACCAAGTCCTTTAGATTCCTTCAATTCTGATCAAAGTGGAGGTACTTCCTCAGTTCCAGAATCAGGAGGTGCAGTTCATGAGACTGACCAAAAGGAACACTGTCCTCTTCTTCCTGGTTCACTTCAAGAGGTCATGAATTTCAGTATGTATTTGATCACCTCTATCTCATATCTTTTTTAGCCCTGAGACTGTTATCTAGCTCTAATCTCTGGCTGTTACTCTTTACCTACAGGGACAGACGATGGCTCATGCAAAGGTCAGTGCGTTTTGTTCCCTAATAGAAATTCAGTTACATTGCTTGCTTCCGATAGCCAGGTTTTTTCCCACTTTTTTCTCAGTCTCTTTCTTTTATGTTTGTTGATGATTTTGCAGGCATTGGAGATCCCAATCATCCCTTCAGTGGTGAAAGACCTAGATTCGGCCTTATTCCAGCAGGTTCAACTGATGCAATAGTCATATGGTAGGTTGTTTATCATCATTTATTCATAGTCTTCCTTCTACTCGCAAAGATTATACTGCACCATAAGTGGGAATTTTTTTTTTTTTTTTCACTTCTATCAGCAAAAGAGCTGTTATTGATTACCAAATAACTAACAACTGCATATGCAGTTTTAGTCTCCACTGTCTGTTTTCTCTTTTTATGCGCCACACAAATTTTGAGAGAATTGGTATACCTCATAAAGTCGGGAGTGTATATATTAGCTTATGTTAAGCTTAAAGTTTTAAACTACTGTTTATGATCTCACATTACAGCACCACAGGAGCTCGTGATCCTATAACATCTGCGCTACATATCATTCTAGGTAAGAAGCTCTTCTTAGATGTAATGCAGGTTGTGCGGTGGAAAAAAGAACCAACCTCAACGATTGAACCTTTCATTCGTTATGCAGCCTCATTTGCGGGGTAATGACTAAACCTGTTTAGTGAGATTTTTACATTGGCATACTTTTTTTGTATAAGAAATCACCTCCAGTATCTTTACCCATTAGCACCTGTGTAATATGAAAAGTGATTGTTCCAATCTCTAACTGAGGTTTTGTACAACTGATTAGTTCAGATACGGGTTTTATGGTGATGTCATTTCAGAAAGTGAAAAATATCGGTGGATGGGTCCCAAACGCTATGATTATGTTGGAACTAAAGTATTCTTGAAGCACAGGTATTTTCTTCATATGTATATACAAATTTACACTGCCAAAATCGACTACACATTAGTAGAATTTCTGATATATAATCTATGTTGATTTTCTCCCTACTTAAGCATATTTGTTTGAGTTCTTGGCTTATATGTTTATGCAAGGTCATATGAAGCAGAGGTGACGTATGAAGAGGCTGAACCAGAGAACACCAAAGCTTCCCCACACACGCGGAGTAAGACGTGGCCATTTCGAAATACTACAAGATCAGAGAAAATACTATGTCGTGCAAAATGCAGCATTTGTAATAGTAAGGCGGAGGATGGAAATATTCAACACACAACAACTAACTCGTGTCCAGAAAAAACAAAATGGTGTAAAACAAAAGGGCGGTTTCTGAGTATAGGTGCTGCAGTGATGTCAAACCGAAATGAAAGAGCTCCTGATGGTCTTGTCGTGGATGCACACCTCTCAGACGGTTTCCTTCATCTCATACTCATCAAAGATTGTTCTCGTCCCAAGTACTTATGGTAATGCCTTATCTTCTTCTTCTTTGCTTCTTCCAACTTATAGTCCAATGTCATCTACAGATTTCACACACTTTCGGATTATAGCAGTACAATACTTAATTCACACACAGTAGAATGGTTCTACTTAGTTATCTTGAATGCTTTTACACGTTGTGCGGCAAGAATAACATTGCAACATACTTGGTATATGAATATTGTCTTGTCATTTTTAAAAAAACTTATGTACGGTTACAGGCACCTCACCGAGCTTGCTAAAAAAGGAGGGGAACCTTTAAACTTCGAGTTTGTGGAATATCATAAGGTTTGAAAAACATATCCTTATCAGAAATCTTCATAACTTGGTTAGGTCATGGTCTGTTTCTGATATTCTCTAATCAAATATGCTGGAAAATATTGCAGACGCGAGCTTTCACGTTTACTTCGATTGGGGAAGAAAGTGTGTGGAATTTGGATGGAGAGATCTTTGAGGCTCATCATTTATCAGCTCAAGTCTTGCGTGGTCTTATACCTCTATTTGCATCTGGTCCTGAGGTATAACAACAAAGTGCATGTGAATGTGAGCTTTGTACATATATAGTGATCCAATTGAAGCCTATATGAGAAAACTAGAAAAAGTACAAAAATAATGAAACCAATAAAATTATCATAGGAAAAGTCATTAATGTAATGTTCCCCAAATTTGACCCTATGATCTCATTATTTTTAGGTTGTGCAGAGGATAATTTAATGCTGCTTCATGTTTTTATTAATTTAGCATAGATGTTTTTAGAGTTAACCGTACTAATTAAAACCACAACTTAACCGAAATTTATGTCTGAGAGGGTTTATTTGACCCGTGAAAACGATTGAATTTGGAAAAAATGCCCAATTCGATTTGTTTGTGGAATTCGAAAACCCTAGACATGATATTGTAAATTTCGATCCACAAAAGTCAAAAATCAACACCATGTGTTCCAATAATAGCTAGATATGACCATTACTTCTGTAAATTCGAGTGATTCGTCATCTTCTCACCATAAAGGAAGATTTGTGGGAGTCCCTAAAAAATGTTGGTGTGGTGCACAAATGTGTTAAAAATGCCGAAGTCCGGCCTCAATCCGTACAAAAGGTACTTTCAGTGTCGTTATGCAGCATCAAATATGGTAATGCTCTCTCCTTATTGTATCGTTTAACATGAGAAGAACAGAACAAATAGCAAGTAGAATATTCTCAGGTTATATCACTTTGATACATTTCAATGAATAAACAGAGTTTTCTCTGCATTTGCTAAAGTTACAGAGAAAGTGTGATTGTAAAACATTGATCTTATCTTATTTGATGTGTGATCGTAAATTGGGCTTTATTAATCTTGTAGCACAGAGATGATGAACATATTTTTAAGTGGATTAATGGACATTGTTGAATGAAGTGGAATCATTGGAGTCGAAAATAATTTGTCTTGAAGAAGGATTTAAGGAGGTTTTCAACAACTATGATAAACTTGAGAAAGAGTTGTTTGAAAGGGTTCACAAAGAAGCTTTTGAGCTTGAGAAAGAGGTGTTTGAGAGGGTTGAAGGTGCTTTGGTGCAAGCAAAAACGAGCATGAGGAATATGATTATTGTTGGATTCTTTGTCATTTTGGTCATTTATGTTGATTTATTGAATCATGTAAAACTTACTGATTTATTGAATCATTTTCGTTTGTGACTTATTGAATCATTTTCTTTGTGAGAGTGAAAGAAGGTCAATTACTTAAGAGAATAATTACTTACTAAAAGTATTCACAAAATACAGGTAGAAGTGAAGCATCTTATCATACTAAGTAGACAAAAACAATCGATAAGCTTTCCTAAGTCAATAGCTAAATGGTGCCAAAAATATAACATCATCCACCAATTAAGCTAAAACCAAAAAACTACCACCAAACACCTTCATCATGCTCCATTATTCTTCATCACAAAGTTGTAGCTGTGTTAGAATTCCTTGAGAGGATTCACCTTGAGAAAGCTATAAAACAAACAAACCCATCAATATTTCCATAAAATCAAATAAGCATAGAGGATAGATTCATAAGTTACATACCTCTAGTGGATTCTTTTTCTTATGAAACCTTGAATTATGATTAGCCACTCCACAAATGCTACAATGCATTGTTCTCTTTGACTGATGCTTCTTCTTTGATGGAGATTCGTTTACTCCTTTCTTTCGTTTTGCCTTCTTCTTCCTGCCAGGCATTGAGTGATCAGGAGGCACATGAACATTAGGGGCAGATGTCGAAGGCCAAAAACGTGGTCCTTGCAACACAACTAATCCAGTCTCATAGTTCCTCCTCCACATGTTAGTACTAAACCAATGGCACACAAAGTCTTCGCGTTTTAGCTTCTTGAAAAGAATGGCAGCATAAGCGTGCTCACAAGGAATTCCACATATATCAAATTTCCTGCAAGAACATGTTCTTCTATCCAAACTAACCCGATGACAACATCCACTACTTAAGACTTCAAACATTCCATTAGTGGTTTCTAAGTACCCTACACACAGCTGCTTTTTCATGTTGAGTTGCTAAAAATTCTGAGACATATGGAGTGAAAATGCCACTGTGATTGTTAGCCGAGAGAGATCATTTCATAATACATACCATTCCTAGCCTTCTAATTGTCTCCAACATTGGCACGAAAGGCTTATCTCTTGCTTTAACAATAGTCGCATTGAAAGATTCCACTGAATTGTTTTCTACGTCTTCACAGTATGTGCCAAGCCTGTAAAAAGCTCTACACTACCTACTCGGATTTTGCTTTAACACATCTCGATAAAGGGCCTCATCATAGTCCAAAATATGTTGTAAACGTTCAGCGTAATCTGCTTCACTATAACTCCATGCTAAGTTCCATACAAGCATCTTCAAATTTGACTTTTTCCCATGAGTTTTTTTCAAGCTTGCATATATGTGTCGAACGCAACTTCTGTGCTCGATGCTAGGAAGCACTAATTCAACTGCACGACCTCTACATATAGATGAATAGAGAGATTAGCATAAAATAATTATAATCAATAATTACAGTACAAAGACAATTAGAACCACAAAACAATTTTAATCACAGTTATAGTACAAAACAATTATTTACAGGACAATATGCCTTGCAATAAGAGCCACAAAACAATTATAAAAGAACACAATGATACTCGACACATTACAGTAGGAAAAAGACAAGAAAAAGACAATTACTCACATGGCACATGAAAAGCACATGACCACACACCTTTTAATCGTAAAATACAAGCACCAATGTCAAAGATGCAGTTCCACATGAGAAGTAATAAAAAATACAATAAATGACAAGATAAACACACCTTTTGACGATTGGTGATAATTACATATCCATCTCCATCCATAAGACCCAAATCATCTTTTAATTTTTTAAGAAACAAAATCCAGTTTTCTTTGTTTTCTACTTGTAAACAACTCCAAGCTATTGGATATATGGAATTGTTGGCATTTCTACCTAAAGCCACTAGAAGTTCTCCTTTCATTTTGCCTCTCAAGAAACAACCATCTACTCCTATTATTGGCCTACATGTTTCCTTCCATGTCCTCCTAAGCACATACACATCTTGGCCGTTTTCATTCATAACCGTTTCAATCTCCACTGTTGAATTTGGCATAGCTTCCAAGATTTCAGCTCCATAGTCTCTAAGGCGTGCAAACTATTCCTCGTACTCCTTCTCTATCCATCTCAACGCCTTAATTCTTGCAGCTTGACATTGACATCTCGAAACTTTGATCTTCCACTTCTCAAAGATCATCTCTTCCATCTTCAAAGGCATGTAATACTCAGGTTCTTCTCTAATTTTATCAATAAATAACCTAGCTATCATAGACACCTTAATCATCTCACACTCTCCATTCGGTGAAAACAAGTGGACATTCTTACAAATCCTAATTATCTAATTAGTTGAATGGCTAGATCTCGAGCAATAAACTCGCCAATCACATCCATTACCACCTACACATTTATAGCCAATTTTTGACTTATCATACATGTACTGTTTCAGGTTATAGCCAAATCGAATTGCATAGTCCACAACTGCTTCCTTAAAGGCAACACTGTTGAAAAACACCATGCCTTCATCCAACCTTCCATTACCACGCCTTATGTAGTTTTGACGTCCATTGCTTGTCTCTTCATCATCATCACTATCAGGAAGAACATTGTGACGAACAGGTGGCTCATCCTCAAACTCAGCTACATCCCTCTCGATTTGGAAAGCATTTCGTTCAAAAGCTTCTTCGTCGTCAGAACCATCACCACAACCTTCCATTTCTTCATCTCTTGTCTCTCTCGTGTTTATCGTGAAGGGCACCAGCAGATTCATCGTTAACGACAAATTTTTGATTGGGAAAACAAGAGCAATTGTTACAGGAAAGTTAGGGTTCTAATTGGTTTAGGTTATGGGTTTTAATCGGGTCTAAATCTGGGTAGAATTAGGTTTAGATTGGTTAACTGTGGTTTACTAACTAATTCTTAAACCTAAAACCGTGATTAACCAGATTCTAATTTGATTTTGTGTGCAATTAGATAGAGGACCAAACTACGGGTGGATTTGGTTCTAATTTTGTTAGTTTGGGTGGAATTAGAAAGACAAGTTTTGATCTGTGTTGAAATAGGAAGAGCTCCAAACTTTGGGTATATCTAGTGTTATATGGGAAACTTTGGGGGGGGGGGGGGGGAGAATAGCTCGTCAACCCATGTTTTTAAATTTAAATTTTAGAAAGTGTAAAACAAAACTTTTAGCTTTGAGAAATTCTATGTGAGTGAGAAATCCGATTTATGGGTCATTGGTAGAATTTAGAATTTAATCCAATCGAGCAATGGTGAAATGTTCTACAATACTCCTTATAGTTTGTTTCATAATGATCGTTCTCCTAATACTTAAAATTTTATTGTTTAGTCATATATTTAGTCTTTTGTTGTGACAAACGATAGCCACCAAGTCTTTTACTTTCATTTCTCATCCTTTTTATGTTTGCTGATGTGATTACTGAATGAAGTTATTAACTATTTTGATTCTTAAGAAGTCAAAAGTTTAGATGAATCATTCAAATTTTGTAGAAAATGTAAGGCTGCAAACGCTATAAAAACAGATGTGGATCATATCATAAATAAGGTGCAAGAGTCTTTAGATAAATGATACATTATGGAAATCAAATCATGATGGAAATGAAATCTAAAAGAAATGGTAGAAGAAATTTAAAAGAAAACCCAATTTCAATTTTAGTTTTGGCTTTCACGGTCTTTCTACTCCCCAAGGTTATACACATGCAAAGGAGTAAACATATTCATCTGAAGCTTCACACGTCTGCAAGATAATACGATAAATGCAAAGTAACTCACACATGCTGCAAATTGGACGAGACATACTGTTATTCACCACACTTCAAAATCTCTGCCATGAATGTCAATTGTGCTTCTTGGCATCAGCCTAAAAAGTCTCCGATTACACACTCTTTATGTAAACTAAGTTGTTGATCTTTGCACGTGCAGTACCATCTTTTTGGATTAGTTTTTCTGTCTCACAAATGTCACACAACAACATATCACTTTCCTTTTTGCCATAACAGAGTGAGAGGGGCTGATCCATAAAATTTATGCTTTACTATTTGTGGTAGAGTGGCACATTTGAAGCATATTTTAAATATACAATCATCCTCAATGCAACTAAGATCACCCTTCCCCCAGAGGCAACCATTGCATTCTTTATCTCTATATGCTGGAGTGTAATATAAAGGATGATCGGGATGACTTGGATGGACAAATGGCTCAGAAATTGAACCGCACAAAACATCATATAGCTTCTCCCCATGCTGGTACCTAAAACCATTCGATGGTCTTCTATAAGCCTCACAGTTAAACCAATCTGTATCGCTTATAACTAGAGTAAGCCGGTCATTGCATAGTACATGCCTTTTCTTTCTTGGAAATCCAGCAAATTTTGGTGGAGACTGAAGTCACAATCCATACAGCTATAAAAGGATTGAAAAGAGATAGGATGAGTGCATATGTTGCACCACTTGTTCTCCTCACATAAAACACCATTAACATGGAGTCTCAAGTAATGCTCCTTGTGTAGAGTTTGTTTCTGCAAGAGCTCCTTCAAGTTTTTTCCCATTCCACACATTTTTTCTAGTAGCACATTTTGAATGAGCAACATAATCGATACACATTTGACAAGAATAACCTCCCAAAGTCCAATCCATCTTCTTGTGACAAACTCTACACACAGAATTTACAAAACCAAGAAGATAAGTGCAAGAAATACGATGATCATGATGATTAATGTTTATGAGGCGAGGAAGGGCAAGACAGTCTTGATGGATCATGAAAGCACATTGAAAACATACATAAGGACTTCGATCTCCTTTCAACCCACAAGCATTACATGTAAATGAATCAAGTCTTGGAAGAAGAGTGAGTTGGTGATCATGTGCTTTCAAATCCAGACAAGACTTTGGTGGTGGATTTAAAGCACAACCCATATCCAAAGTGAAGTTACATAGAGAAAAATGGTAAAAAAATGATAAAGAATCTATCTTTTTCCCACAAAGACGACATTTTCCATCACAATAGTCAGGTGGTTTACCTGTGAGAAGCTTAAGAGGATGCAAGGAATCAAAACAATGATTTAACTCTGCCGGAGTGATTGTCTCTAATGGATGCCAAACACAATCCACATGGAAAGATACATTACACTTATAACATTTGTAAGGAAACCCCCAACCAACATCGCCACATATACCACTATAGACCATATTCTTTTCCTTTGTTAGAGTGAGCTCATGGTGATGCTTTTCAGGAATGTTAATAACCTTAGGTGGTGGATACTTTGCACAATATTAATTTATTTTGAACTTACAATTCTCACAGCTATAGCATGATCATTGATCTCCTATCCACAGAAATCACAAGAATGGCATTGTTTACTTTTTCGAAGGTGAAGAGTGTGATTGGGGTGAGATGGGTGTTCGATAGACTTGGAGCAGCCTTCAACACATGTCTTGTGAACGAAAAAATTGCAGGTGCTACAATAGTAATCATCGTTGATAGCTTTGGAGCGTCCATAACACCGAGCTTCCCTTGGATTATTGTTCCAAGGCATCATAACATGTTTATGAATCATTGGTAGTTACACTCTCTCAGTGTCCATACTTGCGAGACTGGAAAGAAGAAAGTAAAAAAAAAAAAAAAGTTGAATCCGAAATCTCAAAGTTTTTCTCGGAACAATGGCTGAGATACTCTCATTGGAAACTTCAAATCCGCATATACTCTCGTTATGATTCGATTTTCTTTAACAATTATTTTAAATACAATTAATTAGTGAATGACAATTTACCCAGACAAAAGTTTAAGTATTTACAGACCCAACCAATCAAACCCTACCCATTTTGTGACCCAATTGGATATATTACGGGTTGAACTTAAATTGAAAAAAATTGAATATGAAAACCAATTTTACAAGAAACCAGAAGGAAAAAACCGATAATACCCAAAAACCGATTCTGAGTAACTTCGAGAAAACTGATTCCGTTGAAATCCCCAAATCCAAACCCTAGCCATTACAATCGATGATCTCATTTTCTCCGTGCATCCAGGGAGACGCGCACAATCAGTTTTAAGAAATGGACGTTCGATTTCGGAAGTAGCAACTAAATTAAATTTGGATTTTGATTTCGAATTTGTTTGCAAAAACCATATGTTTGTCCGAATGATCTTTTGGGTTCCGAAAATGGTTAATAACAGAAAAATCGGAAGTGTGATGTATTATTTTGGATTTTTTCTGATTGAATTACACAGAAATATGCAATGTGATGTATTATTTTAGATTCTTTCTGATTGAATTTAAGGAACAATTTGCCAAATTTGAGAATTTGAGAGGTATAAAAAATGTAATGAAAAGAAGTACTTGATGAAGGAACAACGTGGCGCTTCCTGAGTAGCTGATACCAATTGCTTGATGATGGAGCAATGTGGAGCAACGTGGCACTTTATGATTAGATGGTAATAAGACTCTAGACGCTTCAGAGGCTCTTGACAACACGATATGTTTTGTACATTTTTTAAAGACTTTTTTCTGGTTGTGTAAGATTTTTGATGGGGAAACAGACGTAAAGCAATAACGAGAAGTGATTAATAGCATCCATAAGTGATTAAGCGATGTAAATACACAAAACATAAACCCTAATAAACATGAAGCGAGTTATGTTACATAAAACTGGATCATAAACCAAAAAACCAAAACATGAAAAGATAAAAACATAAAACATACAAAGAAGATAAAGGAACTACTAGTTCCTCAGAAAAAGGTGCCTCAGGAGCTCCTCAGCCATTGGCCTGACAAATGGGTGCTTGCATAGACAACCATAAATGAAGTCTTTGGCATCAAAAGAAAGTGACATCGGTATGTATCCTTGAAGCTCACAGTTGCCTAGAACGAGATCAGAATAAGTGAACTGAATAGTATCAACATCGAGCGATAAAAGGGTTCTCCGACTCGATGCCATGGAGACTTACCAGTGAGCATTTCCAGAACTGTGAGTCTAAAAGACCAGATGTCGACTATACAGTCAATTCTCTCATTTTCTGGCCATTGGCTATAGCCACATGACCCACTCTCCATCGCTGACACGAAGTTAGTTTTCCGTGGTGCCGTCTAAGGTTATCTCATGCCCATAACACTTGATAACATAAGGAGGGTGGATGCGCTTTAAGAAGTTCTCTTCCACCTGAAGAGAGTTTGAAGAGTGTAAGGGCATAGATTTGATGGTTCTTTTGGTGTCCCCATCAACGACGAGCCTAATAGTTGCGTGCCTTGCAGAAAGAAAATCAGTGGTATTCCATAGATCCTGTAGAGAGTACATTTTGGTTGCTTGTGAAGAATTAGAATTACAGAGAAAGAGAATTGTCTATGTGAAAGAGGAGAATAAGTGAATTGTGTCAGGAAGAGAAACCCTATAAATGTGTAATTATAAAGGAAAATGGAAAGTTTAGACAAATAGAGCGTGAATTAAATCGCCTCCAATCTCTATGGTTGAGTAAATTGGATAATTTTAAATGTATTGTAAATAACTAGGGTTAGGGAAAGTAACTAGGGTTAGTAATGAATAAGCAGAATTGAAAAGACACCTTGCGTAATTGGGGTCTACTCGTAATGATGTCTATAGGGTTTAAACATATTGACAATAAATATGACATTAGAGTTACCGATATGTAGATAACAATCACGTCATTACGCGGTTTGGAAGGAGAAAAGAGAAATAAAATATTAAATTGGAAGATTTATTAATGGCTTGCTTCCATTGCTTTATTTGTTATGATGCCTTGTGCAGCATAGGGTTATAAATAAAATAATACTTACAAATCTGTCTTAAGATACAACACTTACCACGTTCGAGTTCATATCTAGGGTTAATAATTAGGAGATTTTTGGAGATAGACACGTTTTAGTAATAAAATGCTACAAAAATACTAAACACAACTTCAAATACCCATTCAAAAGACAATGTTTGATTCCAATATAAATACAACACTGAACCAACAATATAAACATAGTTTTAAAGGATGATTACACTTCATGCAAAGGATGATCATTCTCCAGATGATTCACAAGTTATAAAATAGTAAAACACAACCACACTGATAAACAACATATTCAGAGTAATGATACTAACCAATTGTTCCAACACTCTGGATGAGTTTATCTACAATCTTCTTGTATTATGCGAGTTAGGCAGATTCACTAACATGTCTTGCCTCACCCTACAACAATGAGAAAATAGCCTAATCAGTATTTGATACAAGTTAACATTTAGAAGAATAAATAAACCCACCTTCGTCCATCCAAATACTCACAATTTAAATCCCTGTAGAAGAAAATGTTTTATCGTGAATATGGTTACCTCATTAACATGTTGAGCTTCAGTAGACCTGAATCGTGAAGCATCAAAAGGCATTTGCGAAGAAGAAAATGACTCTGATACTCTAAGATTCTTTAATCTCCGTGGTCTCTCCTCTTCCAGCTCATCAGGAACTCTTCAAAGACGTATACGTGGAGTGATGTTATTAGGTTGTCTTGGGACAGTAACATTTGCGGCTTCTACATCTTGGGTCAGATCCACAAGAGTCCTCATCTCAGCTTCAACAAAATGACCAACTGACACCAAAGTAGAAGAATCTGGTGACATGGTGTCTTGCAGTTGAGACTCAGTATCCTGATCTACATCATCAATCAGATCCACAACAGGTGTCTCCCGTTATCATACGGTTAAGTAATAACAGTCACTATACTGGTTAATCTCACCGTTTAAGACCGGAGACGATGATGGTTACTTTGGAGAAGGAACAATTTTTTTTTTTTTTTGTGAAAAGTGAAAGGTGAAAGAGATGAGGATGAGCTTCAATTACAACACTCGATAGATGATCTACAACAGATTAATGGCAAGTGGTTGTTGATTTCCGTCTCGAGTAAAGATAAAGTGAAAATAAAGAACAGACACACATCTTCATTTATTCCTGATGCACATCATTTCGGTTCAGAAGGTGAAAGAGATTAGGGTTTTTCATCAAATACGAAACGATGCGTTCATTATAATTCATATTTATTGTGGTAAATTAGTATTTATATTTTTTCATTTATATGTCATGGGTATCTATATCTCGGGAACCTGAAAAACATCATAAATTATACTCTCTCTGTTTCACAATAAGTGTCGTTTTAGAATTGTTTTTCGTTTCAAAATAAATGTCGTTTTAAATTTATGATGTAACTTTTAGCATAAATTAGTTTAACCTCATTATTAATCAAAAAAAAAAGAATGTCAAGAGTCAACTAGTTTTTAGGGGTATAATAGATTTTTAACATGATTCTTCAATTTATGTGAAAAATGCTAGAATGACACTTATTATGAAACGGAGGGAGTATCATATAAAAAAAATATTATGTTGCTTTTTTTATTCTATTGTCAGTCGATAAAATCTTCTGTATTTAGACAATATTGAGCAACACAAAATAAAATACTAGGGTTATATACTTATATATTGTTTTATTTATAACCCACACTGCACAAGGCATCATAACAAATAAAGCAATGGAAGCAAGCTATTAATTAATGACACGTGTCTTTCTAAGAATTTTTTCTATATATTAACCCTAAATACAAACTCAATCCCTAAAAATCTTATAATTTTTAAATTGCAAGACTCGATTAATATTACACAAAGTTTAATAAGGTTAGTAATGAATATGCGGAATTGAAAAGACAAATTGTGCAATTGTTGAAATTCGTAATGATGTTATAGGATTAATAACTATTGTCAATAAATATGATATTATGTTTCAATATGTAGATAACCATCACATCATACCACATATTGGAAGGAGTAAAAAAGGATAAATAAAAATACTAAATTGGAAAATAAATCTAGGACGGTTACTAAATTGCATATATTAATGGCTTTGTTTATTCAAGCATGAGCAAAAAAAATGGCTTTCCTTCCAATAGAGATACTAAGCGACATGATTCAGCGTGTGAGGAGAACTAGTTTCAGGGATCAAAACTTGCGCTTTCCACTCAATGCTTAAAGGAAGCAAACCTTGATGAATTCTTTGTACAACCATCAATGTACATTCTCAATAAATGTCGTTTTTCCAAAAATGCGTTGAAGCAGGAAATACAACTGCCAAATACTTGGAAGGGCTACGTCTTGTAGTGAAGGAAAGCCCTACTGAACGAGGGTACTATCTGATGCATTCGATAGCAGATGAGATGCCGGTGACAAAAATTGCATATGAAATCTTCGCAATTTGTAGAGGGCACTACAAATTAGGGAGGAGAACAATCGCGGAAGTGTCATTACACCTAGGCAAAGAGGGCACACAAGCATTAACCGATATGTTTCTTGCACAAGTTAAAGACATAGAGGTAGAAAGAATGAGAATCTACAACGACACATACAAATGGCCTATACTAGAAACACCAGATTGTACGTTCAATACATGTCCTCCAGAAAACCCTTGTTTTCGATATTTTGAGTTTTGGTGTTCAACCTTGGTCATTGAATGTTGCTAGATTTGTAATATTAGAAGGTTACCCCAATGGTTATCTCTATTTTCTAGTCCAAATGAATTTATTAATGTATTAGATGTCCCTTGAATTTTTAAATCTACATATTTTACACATTTATAAAGTAGTTGTAATCTTTGTAGTTTTTTGTTTCAAGTGTCTAAATACGCAAATATTAATATTAAAAATTTATATACATTACATTAATATTACAAAAGTTCGTGACCAAAACATAAAAATATATTACACAAACTTAATTGGGAACCCTAGGTTTAGTTAATGAAAGGGTGTGTTAAGAGCTCCGCCGCCGTTGACCGTCGGCTAGGATGCTTCCATAAGCAAGAGTGGATGAAGCTCATTGCTTCCGGTGAGGTGGTGCCGAGGACGTCGGATAGTACGTAAGGAGGGGCATTGCTCCGGCCAATGAGGTTGTGTTAATTAACACCACAAATACTCTGGAGTCCTTGGAAACGCAGCCAAGGAGGCATGGCGGTGAGAAATTGTACCACAATGACCAAATGTCAACTTTGCAGTCCACTTTGTAGTTTGCAATGTATTGGCCGATGATAATTTCTGGAGCCATGTAGCGGGGATCAATTCTATTGTGTTTGGCAGAAGTCGTACCCACTGGACCCGCTCTCTATAGCTGACTCGAAGTCAGCAAGTACACACGAAGAACCGTTTGGTCTCAACGAGGATCAACTTCCGCAAGAAAGATATTCCTTGGGTGTACATCACAGTGAACAATGTGGTTAGAGTGTATGTATGCTAAACTCTGGAGAATATCCCTCGTCATAAGCTTGACTTTGACTTCTGGTTTAGGTGTGATGGTCTTATACCGGATTGAACCATTGGAGCAGTACTCGAGTACATTGACAATTTGGCTTCCTTGGGTAGGGCCTTCATAATGGATGGTTTCTAGGCCGTAGAAAACGATGACATAAGGATGTGGGTGAAGACATTTTAAAATGGCCACCTCTGCCAGAAGATCAGTGGCGTCTGATACAGAGCAATCTTTAATGCTCGGTCAACCCGACTATCAGAAGCGAGATAAATGGATGAAACCCGTTGACTGTGTGGAACTGGACTAGAGAGAATCCTAGAGACAACCAAGTTAACCATTATTTTTGGAAGAAGAGAAGTTAAGAGACCGAGAGAAAGTTATAAAGCATTGAGAGAAGAAAATATGATGAGTATTTCTTCTAGACCTAGGGCTAAAAGATAGAAAATCTTGGTAGTTGAAGAAACTTATATGGGAAATACATATTTCTTTATTGAATGGTTACAACTGAATATACAGTTTGGTTCCATTTAATAAGTCTAGTTACAATGAGCATGTTGAATAAATTATTCAACAGTTAAATTTCTACAATAAATATGTTGAATAGAAAAAAACTGAGTTGGCAAACTAAGGTGTTGAATAAATTCAACTATGTAAAAAAGAATAAAAAATGTGAAGTTGTCGCCAACAAGGAGAGAGAAGAAATTTTGGCTTTGATATCTTTTGGGCCCCGACCCATTTCTCGAACCAATATAATATCTAACCCTGGATTTTTCCCCCAAATTTCCCAAAATCATCAAATCTACTTTACGCTATGGTTCTAAACCCTAATTTACAATAGAGCGATTGAAGGAGCGATTCGTTATCGGAGGATGGATTTCAGCTCTATTCTCTCCTAATCGTGTTTGTGTTCTTAGTTTGAAAGTTTCGAGTTTGATTTCAGTTCTATGTGATTCGATTTGTAGGTTCAAAAGGGAATTCAAATGTTGTGTGCAGATCACGTCATGTGAAAGGCATTCCGAGGAAATGTTGGTGTGGAGTCACTACGACTGCTAATACATCGCAATCAGCTAAGAATCCTACAAGATGGTATTATCGTTGCTTATATGCTTCAGCGGCCAAGGTGCTTGTACAGCTTAGTACTGTTTTTACAGTAGGCATAGCTATGTGTATTGATATATATATATATATATATATGTATGTTTACTTGTAGCTCAGCGATGATGAGCATATCTTCAAATGGCTTGACGAAGCAATGTTAGATGAGATTGACCGAATGAGTAACTCTATTGAAAAGCTTGAGGAGAAGTTGAAGGAGTTCAATTACAATAGTCTAGAACAGCAAAAACATGAACTCGAGCTGATGGTTAGAGAATCTGAATAGAGGATGAAGAAGTTTTTTTATTGGCATAGGTTTAAGTGTTTTGATAACCATACAATGAGCTTGAATAATGTAATGTGAATCAAACAGGCTAAACTTCTAGCAATTTCTTCATTACTTATATTATTCATTACATAAATGAACGTTTTGGATTGATTTACAACTGAAAAGTCAAATAATTTCCAAATTTAAAAAGTCAAATATTTCCGAATTGAAAAAGTCAAATATTTTCGATTTAAAAATTCAAACATTTTCATATTTAAAAATTCAAACATTTTCATATTTAAAAATTCAAACATTTTCATATTTAAAAATTCACACATTTTCGGATTTAAAAATTCAAACAATTTCAAATTTAATGATTCAAAATTTTTAATGTAATTGTACTACTTTCAACATTCGATAGATTTTAGTATTAATTAGACTATATATTTATAAATTGGTTCAACATATATAAAAACTAGTGATTTACAACATGATATATTCATTCAACATGTTGAGAACCTATAGATTGGGTCGATATGTACGAGAAATATATATTGATTCAACATGGTTGAGAACCTATAAAATTCTCTAAGTATACATTAGTGACTAAACAATAGTAATTTACAGCATTTTATTGATATATATATATATATATATAAATATAAATCTCTAACTTATTTAATTATATATAACATGTTTGAATATATCACTCCATAAACTATAAAGTGATTCAACTTATTTCAGAAATTTTAAACTGAGTCATATGTTTGTACTACTACTTAGTACATGATTCTCAAACACTATTATATTACAACTTTAAGTATATATATGTCTCTACAACTATGTTACAACATCTTTAAGTATACATATGTATCTACAACTATGCTACAACATGTTTAAGTATATATTAACGTTTGACACTATTAATTTCCAACATTTTTGAATATATATATATATATATATATTACGTTTGATAAACTATATTTGGGTCAAAAGTCGAGGAAAATTGTCTCGATTATTAACTGGTAGGACAATAGATAAAATTAGATAAATATAACATACAACACAAAATGAACATAAAAGCTAGCGTACCGTTGGATAAGAAAAATCGAACGGATTGAAACAAACAGTTTAGGGTAATGATATGGTTTGGCGTGGATTGATGACCTAGACAACTTATAAATGATAGGGTTTGGCATGGATTGATAACCTGGACAACTTATGGAAAATAGTGAGAGGTGTGGATTGATGACCGCCAACAAAATAATACAAAAAAAAAAATTAAAATAATATTAAAAGGCACTTGACTCTACTTGATTGCTTGAATAGATGTCTTTCGAGTTAGAAATAATATCAAAAGTTTCAAAGTTTCAATTCATTATGAACCAAAAACAATACATAAGTAGGTATGTTGCATATCGAGTTGATGGGTTGGTTACGGGTTCTGCAATTATCCAAGATATTCTTGATAAGGATCCAAGTGTTAATCACTAATCTGCAAACTTTTAACTGGATTTGGCAACCAACTCTGCTCAGCAAGAGATTTAGGTGATTCTCATCAGGGAATCCAAACGTAAACGATATACCGACTTCGTTTATGGCTCTTCCTCAAGGTCTCGCAAGACCTTTTAATTTTATTGGTTTTTCATTGATGCTTAGTTTCTTTTATTTCATTGTGTATTGTTTACATTCCTAAGTTTGAGTATGTAATCTTTCATCTACAATATCATAAGTTTGAATCTGTAATAAACTTTAGAATTTTATTTTAAAATTTTGTTGAAAAAATTAGATAATGTTAACTTATGCGTAATGGAACTTAAAAAATAGATAAATTTATTTCATAATTAATAGATATATCAAAAGTTTAGAAATAATAACATATTAGTTAATTCAGACAAAAAAACTCTACTTGTCCAAACCCACATAAATAAAATAAACTCTTTGCAAATTTAGGACATGTGTCATTCCTTTGCAGATCATAGTTCTGTACTTATGAGAAACCGACATGAGTTACTCTCTACTTGTCCAAACCCACATAATATAAACTCTTCGCAGTTTTCGGACATGTGTCATACTTCAACAAAAACTTTTTATATTTCTATACTTTGTGAATTTCTTTCCGGATTTTTTCCAACGCTACATACATATTTTGTAGCTAATATACTTTTAATTTATCACACATATTTAATTATGCTTTAAAACAGTAAAAAATATAACTATATAAATATAATAAAAACACTAGAAAATAAAATAGCACTAAAAATATATAAATATATACATTGCATAAATTTAGAAAAAACAATAAGTACTGAAGGACTAACGAAATTATAGACAATCAAGGCAATATACGTTATAATGGTCTTGATTAAGTCTTGCCCGCTCAATTGTCCTTCTCCTGCTGATCTCCCACCTCAGCCAGACCCCTAACCTCGTTTGCAACCATCTCACTGAAAGGTTTCATATCATATTTAGGTGTCGTTTTGCCATGCAAGTGGCGATTGAAGATATTAATATCTTCAATGGTTGCACGGAAGCCCAAAAGTTGGCGAAAACCTCCAGAAAATTCCTTGTCCCCATGTCTCCACGCCACTCTGTCACACCCTTGCGTAACACACTCCATGTGGAGGTGTTCAGCTTTAAAGTATCCCCGAGCGGATTGTGCAAATACCAAAGCACCCATTCCACGATGTCCATTGGGACCGTAAGCCTGGCGTGCCATAATAGGCTCCTACTCTTTGAAGTACGCCACCAATTTGAGGTTCCTCATCCCTGACCACTGAAAAGATAAATATTTATATATATATATATAT